>PITA01029738.1:0-17478 GCA_004023965.1 Spilogale gracilis | reverse complement strand
TAACAGAGCTCACGCCAGACTTCAGGTTAATTAAATGGCCTTCAGCATGGAGAAGAAGCTAGCTTTTTCAATGGAAAACAAATCCCCCATTCAAAGTTCAAGCACCTTCCCTTAAGTACTTATTATAGTTACATGAGAAGCCACATGGTTTCTCCCTCAGAAAAATAATGAAACTGGAAATAAACAAGCTAAAATGAGAACATTTCACTATTTCCAGAATCCCTTGATACTGGTTATGGAAAGTCAACACTTTCTGGGAAGTAAGAGTTCAAAGACAGATGACTAGATTGTTTTAAAAAAATGGAAGAAATCATCCATTCATCCATTCATATGTTCATAAGTGTAGCAGATTCTAAGAGAAATATTCTGATTTTCCTTTCCTAAAATAACAGCCCAGATTGTAATCATGAACATGGACTAACCTGGAGAATTCAGGTCTCTGGTTACTCATCCACTCCAGGATCCTATTGGCAGCCCCTATGAAGTATAAATTATGCCCCTTCCCCAGGAGCTAATCACAGCACTTAGCACTTTGTATTTCAGTTGCCCTATTTTCCCATCTGTAGCCCTGACCAGGCAGCAAGCTCTGTGAGTTCCACTTGGTTCATCATTGTGGCCCTAGCTCATGCGTAGTGCCTTACGGATAGTAGTTGCTTTATAAATCTTTGTCAAATGGTTGAATGAAAGAGATCAGGAGTGACCATTCATGTACTCATTTATTTGATGCCTAACAGTACTTGGAAGGATCTTCATCTGAGAACTTTACAAAAAGAACAAAAACTATAAGCTGAGAATAACTCATCTCACACACGGGGACGGAAACTGACTCTGCCAAGTCAGATGGATGAGACAGATCAGTGAATGAGTAGATTCCAGGACATGGTTGATTGGAAATGAGAAGAGAGGACCCGTGAGTAGACAAAAACAAACAAACAAACAAACAAACAAACAAAAAACTATGAAGACCTGCAACAGAACCCCAAGACATTTTCAGCTGCAGGCAGGCTGAGGGAATTATCTCCTCCTGTTCTGGTCAAGAATATCTCTCTCTCCCTCTCTCTCTCTCTCTCTCTCTCTCTCTCTCTCTCTCTCTCTCTCTTTCACTTACTTGGGATGAAACTTTATCCATCAGGCAATTGCCACCTCCATCCCCTGCAAAGGGACCTGTCACCGATAAACCCATCTGTATCTGCTCCGCATCTTGTATCTTCAACCTTTTCCTCTTTACTTACTATATTTTCATAAATTTGGTCAAGATTTTCTATTCTTAAGTCTAACCCCCCCTTGATTCTGTACCCCTAGAGAGTTCCTTCCTCATCTCTCTCATTCCCTTCACACTCGAGGTTCCCATAGCCATGTGCTCATCACAGCCTCCACTACTTTGCTTTGTCCACTCCTCGAAGCCCTAACTTTTGGAAACTCCTCCTACCCATGTCACTTGCTAAAGCCAACAAATACATCTCTGTGCATCTTTTTCCTGACCTCTGCAGCTTCTGACACCATTGACTAAATCTTCTTAAAGTTCTTCCCTTTGGAGATTCAATGATGTTATTCTCACAGAGGCTTCCTACTCTTTCGACTCAACCTTCCAGGTCTTGAACTTTAACTGCTAAGCCCCTCAAGGTTCTTCCTTCCACTGTGTTCTCTTCTTCTTCAAACACTACTCCTAGTTTCGCTCATTCAAATCTGTGTCTTTAAAGACCATCCACATGCTTGTACCTCCAAAAACCCTTCTCCCCCACCCAGAGCCTTCTCTTCCCCTAAGCACCAGACCCATTGTGGAGCTGCCTTCTGGACATCTTCACCTGGATATGTTGAAGGTAGTTCAAATTCAACATGTTTAAAATCAAACTTGTCATCTTTTTCCACATCCTGCTTCTCTTCTCCCTCCGTGTTCCCCTCCCAAGTAGGTCACCTCCATTTTTTAGGCACTAGACCCAGAAGCCTGGGTTCTATTTCATCTGCCCCTTCATTGCTATTGTCACCAGGATCCATCCATTCTACTTCCTTAAAGTCTCTCTTAAAATCTGGAAATCTAGGGGCAATGGTGATTCAGTTGTTTAAGTATCCAACTCTTGGTTTCAGGTCTGGTCATGATCTCAGGGTCATGAGATCGAGTCCTGCATGAGGCTCTGTGCTGGCCGTGGAGTATGTTTAAGATTCTCTCTCTCCCTCTCCCTCTCCTCTCTCTCTCTCTTAAAAAAAAAAAAAAAGTCTGAAATCCCATCTAATTCTCTCTAGCTGCATATCGGCTACGTCAGTCCGAACTGCCAGCCCTGATTGCCTGGATGAACAGGACCTTCCAACTGATCTTATCTCTCGTTTTGTATTTGCTTCTTAACCACCAAAGCGATCTTTCTAAAAGACCTATCAGACCAGCAAAAGAATCCCTGCTCTCTTCTACCCCCACTTTACATAAAACCTTTCCTGGATTTTTCTGAAGCCCTCAAGGCACGTCCATGTCCTCAGCCTCCCTTATCTTTTCAATGATGTTATTCTCCTGGACCTTTGCTTTCACTGACCCCTCTGCCCAGGGTACATTTCTCTCTCTCTTTCTATGCTAAGCAATCTTCAACTCATTTTTTAAGCCTAGCTCTGATATTCCTTTTCAAAGAAGTCTTCCGAGACTCCCAGCCTGAGTGACAGACTGCCTACATGGTCTCCTGATTTAGACCCCAGTGACCTTTCTCCCCATAGTGAGCCACAATCAGTGAGTGACTTGAAGGTTTTAGCCCCAGTGTTCCTGGCCTAACCCCTAGTACGTGTGAGGCATTTACTAATTGTTTTGTACATGAGGGAATGATGGATGGGTGGAAAGAAAGAAAGAAACCTAGCTGGGTGAAGGAAATCACCTGTACCTCTTAATTTCACTCCACACCGTATATCCATAATGCCCTCTAGTGACTGATAGCTTCGCTGTCAGTTTGGAGCCCAGCATGTACTGATGTCTATTGTGTGAACTCCCAGTGCTGGCACGGAACGGTCTTACGGGCCAGCGGATCGATGACATAGGTACCAAAGGTTCACCCTACTCTGGATACCGCCTGAGGCAAGCAGCCAGCGACATAGCAAGAGAATAACGAAACTAAAATTCCACCACCAAGGTGACCAGGACAAATTTCCTAGTCTCTCCGGTCTCCATTTTCTCATCTATCAAAACAGGGGTCGCAATACCTACTTCTCGGGATTTGGAGGAGGATTAAAGAAGAAAATGTTTTCATGGGGAGACTGGCAGGCTCAGTTGGTTGAGCAGCTGCCTTCGGCTCAGGTCTTCATCCTGGGATTGAGTCCCACATCGGGCTCCCAGCTCAACGGAGAGTCTGCTTCTAATCTCCCTCTACCTGCTGCTCTGTCTACTTGTGCTCTCTCTGTATCTCTCTGTCAAATAAACAAATAAAACCTTAAAAGAGAGAGAGGAAGGAAGGAAGGAAGGAAGGAAGGGAGGGAGGGAGGGAGGGAGGGAGGGAGGAAGGAAGGAAGGGAATGTTCATTCAAGGCATGTGCAGGTTTCCTTATGGAGTAGGCCCTCAACAAGAGACACCTTCTTGGGGCACCTGGGTGGCTCAGTTGGTTGGGCAACTGCCTTCGGCTCAGGTCATGATCTCGGAGACCCGGAATCAAGTCCCGCATCGGGCTCCTTGCTCGGCGGGAAGCCTGTTTGCTTCTCCCTCTCTCACTCCCCCTGCTTGTGTTCCCTCTCTGGCTGTGTTTCTCTCTGTAAAATAAATAAAATCTTTTAAAAAAGAGAGAGAGAGACACCTTCTGTCCTTTCCACCTGCTTGCCCGCTCATGCATCTGCAACTCCCCCTGGAAGCTATTCAAGCAGATTGAGCTAAGGGATCCAGCCCCTCTGGGCCTTCTTTATACTGTTCCATCTGCCTAGAACACTCTGTCCCCAGTTTAGCCCTCAGCAATCATCTCCACTTTCTAAGAACCAGCTCAGCTATCAACTCCACTGAGCAGCCTCCCCATGTCTGGGCCAGCTTCCCCTCCCCAGGGCTCCCACAGCATTCAGCCCCCTCGATTGCCACTTCCCAACTCGGACTCAGACCTTAGCAAGAGCAGAACCAGGCCCTCTCCAATGCTGAAGCCGCTAGCCTTCCCACAGCACCATCACTCAGTAAGTGCTCATCACAGAGTGTTGGGCTGAACTGCACCCCTGGGCTCTGGGGAGTCATGCACTGAGATTCCTCTAATTGCTGGTACAGATGTGTTTGGATTGCATCGAAGACTGGCCACTGGGTCTTCCCTGTCTATCTGAACTGTCCTTTTAGTTAACTTGTGCCTGCTTTGAAGCTTTGTGTCCTGAGAAAGGCAGAGTCCAAGCCAAAGGGTGTGGCTAGAGGAAGCAGAGCCAGACCAAAATCCCAAGTTAAAGTCAAGTTCGAATAAATGCATAGTCATAGATATTAGGCTGCACACTGAATATTTTCTTTTAACTGTTTATTCAGTCCTTACCATGAGCCAGATATACTTCGGAGTTCCTTAACCACTAAGTGAGGCCAGTCTGATGGATAATTTTATCACTATTTTATATATGAGGAAACTGAGGCACTGAGTGGTCAAGTAACATACCCAAGGCCACAAGCACAGAAATAGATGCAGAAGAGATTCTTTCAGAAGCAGATAGAATCAAGAGGAGGAAGATGAGCAGTGCGAGGAGTGGAGCAGCAGGCTTGTTTCGTTTACCTAGTTATCCATTCATTCAATAAAAATGTTAGGCATCTGTGCCTGGTTCTGCATCAGACTCTGGAATTACAGTGGAGAACAAACAGGTTCTGTTCCTGGGCTTACAGTGCTCACAGTAGAGGAAGTAGGCAAATAATCACACAACTAAGTAAATGAGTATGCATTATGGAAAGTGCTAGAAGCAAAAAGCACATAGCTCCGGGAGACCAAGTAGACAGGGGTATCTAATAAATATTGGGGGTGAGGAAATGATGTTCCTGCTAAGATTTAAAAAAAAAATGGATTGACCGAATGAAAGATAGAAAAGAGAAAGCTGTAGGCAAAGAGAGCAGCCTGCACAAAGGTCCTGGGGAAGCATGTACAAAGCTCTGAACACAAGTGTTTGGGTATTCAAAAAACTGGAAGAAGGGCATTACAGCAGAGGGAGGTGTGGGCTAGATCATGCAGGACTCTGGAACAAAGCATGTGGGAATGAAACTAATGGGAGGCTGGCAAGGGAAGTCAGAGGCAGGTCTTGAATGCCACACTTAAAAACTGGTGCTCCATCTTTGATGTTCAAGATGCCTAGCTATCTTGGAAGCCAAGACAGGGTCTTAGGCCTGTCACTTTGGAGATTAAAAATAAAAATAATCAGAAGAGTGTATGTTTGTTGGGGTGGGTGTGAGGAGATTTAAAATATCTAAAAGGAGCGCAGAATGGTCAGCCAAATGATCCGAGCCTGGAAAGAGTTCACCCCTTCCTGCCCTTGATAGCTTCATCAACTCAGGCGCTCTGCAAAATAATAAGCTATCATTTATCAGCGTTCTGCAAGGTAGCATGACAACGGAGTCAGGGCAATAAATCAGGCACATATAATTTGAGCCCTGAAGTACAGTAATTCTTCTTTTAATGCAACATCTGGTATAGATAATACAATTTGCAGGGGGGGAGGGGGTACTCAAGGCTCTGCAGGGCCCTCATTACTGTGCAAGTGTTGCTTGCAGCCCAATTTCCCTCCCATCCTTCCAGCAACACCGAGGACTTAAAAAAGACCTTTATTATTATTCCCTTGGCTGGCCAAAAGGGAAATCGAGTTAATTATAGACTTGTTTGCCGGTTATTAATTAAACCCCAGCTAAACATAAAAACACAAGGGAAGTGCCATTTCCCGCTCCACGCTTCCAGCCTCTTGGAACTGAGCTGACGTTCCCGCCTCTGCCGTCCACTCTGTGTCCTGTTTCCTCTGCGGATTTTCTCAGGAGGGTCCCAGGGCCTTTGCCCTGTGTGCAAACAAAACCTTATTTTTAGCTGGGAAGGAACACAACATTGAAAGCTCCGAAAGGGCATGGTGACAATAGAAGGAAGCTTGCAGACACTGACTGGTGACACTCAGGGTTCCAGGGACGGACACACCCTCCTGTGTCCCGGAGCTTCCCGGGTTCTCCAGCCTCATTAGTCCCCAGTGGGATGTCCCAGCTTGGCCTGCTCTTCTGCATAGTGACAGGTCCACACAGTGAGAAAGACAGCACTGTGGCCTCTGACCAGAGCTCCAAGCTTGCCCTCAAGTCCCAGATCCATGGGAATGAACAAGTTGCAGGGACCCCTCCCTTTAAAACAAGACCCTGACGACACCCCCTCCTACGTGTGTTGTGAATCTCACACAAGACAAAGCTTGTCAAGCACTCACAGGCACCCGGCATGGCTGCTTATAAATATTAGTTTCCTTCCCCTCACTTCCAAGATAACAGGCGTCGTATCTATATTTCCCCCATAAATATTAAATGCTAGAAGGGCACACACACATAACCTTGGCACATCTCAAAATCTTTCTAAGTTTTTATTTCTCATCTCTAAAATGGAAGCAAGACCAGGGCTCATGAGGGAGGATCGCCAGGAGAATCAAATTAGGCAGTGGGGGCCAACCATTGCTTCCCTCTGATCAGATGCTCAGTACCTGTTAGTGACCGAATGATCTGAAGGTGATTCTCAGAAGAATTAGGGAATATCAAGTCAGTATCAATGGCATGAAAAAGAAGAGAGAGATTAATCGAAGGGAATCACACCAAACTAGACTCATTTCTTATTGGAGTTGAGATGCTACATTACCAGATCTAGAACATTCCATTGATGTTTTACAAAGACATCCTAAGAGAATTTGCCAGATTCCTTGTCAAAAATCTAGCTAGACCATCAACCTCTCCTCCTCAAAATCTTCTAATGGGTATGTTCTCTGCTTGTCCGTAGACAGCTGTGGCCATCACTGTTGGATTTGCCTTACCTTCACTATTTCTTAAATGGGAAGAGCCAAGAACAGAGTCCTCTGACCACCGGTAATCGCCTTCACAACAAGATTCCTTAATGTGGCTAGTCACGTGGGTGAAAACAGAATGCATTCCAGTGAAATTTGCAGATGAAACAAAACTTGAGGGAATTGTTCATGTGACTTCCGGAATCTGAGCACTGAGCTCCTCACACTCGCTCTGCACTGCCCGGCCAAAGTAGAGACTGTGGACTCTGCATCAAAACTCCCTGACACTACCCACTGGACCCGGTGTGGACAGTCTGTCTTGGCATTGGCTTTGTACCTTGTGAACATGGACCCTTCCTGGCATCATTTAGTTCAGTTCAAACAGGTAATATTTCTCTCATTTTTTATTGTTCTAAGTGGATTGTTTCCACCCTCCACCCATCTCATAGCTGCAATCCTGAGACTCAGATTTGCGTCCTATTCTGCCGAGGAGATCCCCATGATATAGAAGCTGGAGATATAATGGTGAGCAAGGCTGACAAGACTTCTACAGGAGAAACAGATGGTGAACACATAATTACACAAATAATTGTTTAATCACCATTTCATTAAGCTCCAGATGCTAAAAGAGCAAGATTATAGAGAGACCAGAGTTAATGTCTTACTTGATCTCCTAAAAACTTTCTCAGGAGTAGTGCACAACTTGTTCTGCCCATTTTAAAGGAGAAAGGGAAGCCAGAGAGCTCATGTGATAGATAGCATAGAACTACTGTAGAAGGAAGGAGTGGGGGTGGGGAGGACAGGAGGGCAAAACATTTGTGAATTCTAGAGTGTTACATACATGAAAAGTTGAAGACAACTGTCATTCTTATAGTCTGGATACCAACCTTGAGATTACATCAAAATTTTTTAAAATACCTGACATCAGAGTTTCCATATTTCTTTCCTTCTTCTAGCCTTCTAGGTGGTGATGAGTAAGATTGGGACATTGAGAGAGGATATCTTAATGTAGACACCTACCCTACATTCTATCACTCACCAAATAAATTTCTTACATATCAGCTGCACTAACTTGGAAAAAATCCTTCAACCTCTCAAACTGTCCACCTAGTCTGCAAGAAATGGCTGATAATATTATCTATCCCACAGGATTCTGGTCAACAGCGAATGAAACAACATATACACAGTCTGACACATACTAGGTGCTTAGTAAATAGCAAGAATTTCCCTTGCCTCCCTTTCCTTCCCTCCCCTTCTTTGCCCTCCCTATCCTTCTCTCTGGAGAAGCTTGCACTGCCCAAGAAGATGAATCAGCATTCTAGAATCCTGGCAGAAGGCTGCTGTCAGAGGCGTGCCTTTCCCTGTCAATATGTGGCTTTGGTCTTGTCTCCAGGAACTCAAATTTTAAAAAGAAATACAACTGGAATCCCCCTCACTACTAATTTCCCACTTGTTATTCATGCCTTATCAATTACATGAAGGACAGAGTGCTTCTGAGGGAAAGAATTCGAGTGGGAGATGGGGGAAAAGGGGAGAGGGTGGTATGGAAGTTTCCATGGTTCTTATGTGCACCTCTGAGAACTTAAGAATAGTTGAATAAGAAAATACCATATCCCCTTTCTCTAAGAGTTGAGCAGTGATGCCTTTGCCATTCTCCTGAAACAGAAGAACCAGATGTGTGGCGGGTGGGGGTGGGGAGGCATTAGAGATGGGACTTGACTATGGAGTTGAAAAGGCTTAAAGATCCAAAGTCTCTAGAACTACTACATGCCCCAGGACCTCCACATGCAAAACTGACAGTAGGATATACTCTAGGACAGGCTTCACTTCCCCTAAGGAGCTGGCATGCTTCTTTGTGGTGATGAGGAAAACGTGTCCTGACATCTGCCCTATGCCCAACTTTTTGCTAGGTGCAGCTGGAGATGGGGTGACTAAGACAGTGGTAACCTTGCCCTTGAGGATCACAGGTGACCCTTTGCAGAACAGACTGAGCAGGTTGGAATGGGAGGGAAATTACAGAGCAACAAATAAACCCACTCACTGGGAACTCATGTTTATTATTAACCAGCTGCCACGTATTAGGTATTGTCACACCCTTGGGTCTTCCCTCTTAATGTGTACTTGACCCTGACAGTGATGCTGAATGATAAAAATTTTTAGACAAGAGAGAAATGTAACTTGTACCTGTATTGTATAGAAGACACTGGAACCCAGAGACCATAAGTGTCAGAGCTAGAATTCATATTCGGATCCAATTCCAGAACCCACCCATTTTCTCTGGCTTGTGACACAGGCATCAAAGAGCGTGAGCAAGTAAGGCTGGAAACAAAATTATTGGGGCAGGCAGATTTAACTCAAAATTCACAACAAGGATGGGGAAATTCATTATTGGGGCAAATAGCTCCTTATTTTTTCTTAAATTAGAACCTTATAAATGAATGGTCCCCCTGTCCTCAAGAAAAGGTTAGAATATGGGCAGGATCCTCCACTGAAATAGTCAGAGAAGCATGTAATTGGTTTTAGAGAAACTTCCATCCAAAATGATTAAATCAAGTTTTGGCATATAAAAGGGAGAGGCTCAGTTATTGGAAAATTTACTTAGGTGACACAGCTCATTTCCTGATGGAACCAGATTAATGGGACATTACTGAACCTAATTCCTCAAGAAGTAAATGACTCACCTCTCCTCCTGCTGGGTTGCCTGGAGCTTTCCATGTGTTTGGCCTTCTGCCCTTTCTGAAAACCCAAGTGTTAGAACAGGAAGCTCAGCTGGAAAGGAGAAGGAAAATCATCAATCCTTATTTCTTTACCTCCTGGTTCTTCATCAATTAGGTCTTAAACTAAGCAGCATCTGAATGTCCAAAAGAGATCCCTTTCCTGCCAAATTTAGAGCTCACACTAAGTTATTTGGAGTTTACTGGGAAGGCCTAGGGTTCTCAAGATGGCTATATGGGCAGGGTCTTGGAAAGAACAAGATTAGAGGATGGTAGCAAGGAGGTCTAGGGATGGAACTCTCAGAATGGGCACAGAGCATAAAGCTATTTATGTCCGCAGAGATGTTCACACACAAAAAATATGTTGTCCACAGCGAAGGAAAACTCAATAATGAAATGGCCAAGATGTCCTATTCTGTGGTTGGGTAGTTTCTCTTCCCAGCCCCACTGCTGTGTGTTCACTGGGCTCATGAACAAGGGAGGCAGCTTAACAGTGCTATAGCCAGACTGGCTTTAGTCAAAGAAGTCTTTTATTGAACACATGTATGAGTGTCCAACCCATCAACAGTAGAGGGCAAGGCTGAGCCTTGGGTATGGCATCACTTGCGGGAAGAGCACCTGGTCTGATCAAGTACTGGGCAGTGATTTATCTTCACTGGAACAGATAAACACACACACACACACACACACACACACACACACACACACACACACGTACGCATACAGGGATTTGATTTCCTTGCCCACAATGTTTCTAACAATGTCTCTATCAGTAGACCTAAAAATGCCTTATGTCCATCATGGAATCCCACATAACATTGCTTCTGACCGAGAAACTCATTGTCTCATGACCACGAGTCTCATCGTGAACTTCACCACTCACAAGCAGGCTGTCTAACAGACAGAACAGTGCAATGACCTATTAAAGACTCAATTATGGGGACTGCCAGATGACAATATTTGCCGGGTTGGGGGACTATGCCACAAGGCGTGGTGTATTTTCTAAACTAATAATTCCTACTTGATGCCATTTTCCTGCAGCTGAACTACTTGGGTGTAAAAACCAAAAGGCAGAAGGAGCTTCTTTCACCATGAATTCTAACAACCCATTCACAAAAATCTTACTCCCATTCCTACAGATTTGGGCTCTGCTGGCCCAGAGGACTTAATTCCCAAGGAAGGAATGGTTCTACCAAGGGGACCCAATGATGGGTCTTGGACTGACGCTCAAGACTACCAAAAGGTGGGCTGGTGCACTTGCAACATGAACTAGCGTGACTAGTGGTAAAAGTTAATGGAAGATCATAGAAGCCGGCACATTCAGATCTACTCCAGGTTTAGACCCTCCAGGAATGACTGTCAGGGACATTCAGTCAGGTGAAGGACATAACCAACTGAGCTGCTGAAGGAGGCAGATGAAACACGAATTTAGCAATGGAATAAGGGAACTCTTGCTCTCACCTTGACCCCGCAATCTGTTGCAGAAATGAGGAAGGTTGTGATGATCCAGGCATTCTCCAGTATCCCCAATTCCTCCCTAGCATCAGAACAAAGTCTAGATGATTTGGGCTGGCTGGCAAAAAGTCAACACAAGAAACCCTGGGAAAGAGAAGGTCTTGCTTTTCAGCTTCTCTTGTGGGAGTCGTTGCTGATGGATCCAGAGAGGAACGCTATGGCCTTTCTCTGAGACACAGGTGTCTGTCCAAGGAGACCGCAGAGTGCCCACTGAAAGGAAATGCTCTGTGCCACAGCAGGTTCTACAAATGTGCAGTTCTTTTGAGAAACGAGCAAGCCCTCACCGCATCCCTATTCAAAGTCCAACCAAAACTGTGTGTGTGTGTGTGTGTATATATATATATATATATATATATATATATATATATTTTTTTTTTGCAGAAATAAGGAGTGGTCCATGTGAGAATAAAATATACTACTGACCAAAGGGAAGAAGAAAAAAAGGAATTTAATTTGGTCACTGCAAAGATAAAACTGGGGTGTAGGGGTGCCTGGGTGGCTCAGTTGGTTAAGCGGCTGCCTTCGGCTCAGGTCATGATCCTGGAGACCCGGGATCGAGCCCCACATCGGGCTCCTTGCTTGGCGGGAAGCCTGCTTCTCCCTCTCTCACTCCCCCTGCTTGTGTTCCCTCTCTGGCTGTGTTTCTCTCCGTCAAATAAATTAAAAAATCTTAAAAAAAAAAAAAAAGAGGTGTAAAGCCCCCAGCTCCCTCCCCAGGAAGTTCTATGAATGTGGACAATGTCCCAGTTGTTCTCCCCACAAGAAAGTCTGCAGTCCCCAACATGGGAGCCACTCACTGTCTTTTTCTATCTCTTTCCATCTGCCAGATCTCCGGCGGGGACAGGGGCGGGGGTGGGGACGAAAGGCTGGTGGTAAACTGAAGCACCTAACTGACAGAGAAGACTTCTCCACTGCTGCTAGAGAAATTTCTGCATTACCCCCAGCTCCTTAAAAAGAGGAGTTAGGGGAGGGGGATCCCTAGCACCTATCGCTCTGCACACCAAGCTGGCTGAATGTAGCACTGGGGAGCAGGTATGAAACATTCACTTCGGAGTCACATGACCTGGGTTCAAATCCTACATTTGCCACTTTATGGGACAAGTGGTAGAACCCACCTGGACCTGTAAAATGAGGGTGGCTGTTGTCCCTCTTCAGGTGATTATGAAAGCCTGGTGAGTTCATCGAAGCACATGGAAAAGGACAGCGGGTGCATTCGCTCTTACTGTTAAGTGTTGGGTAAGTTCACTGTTGCCTGGCATCCATGGCTGTTTGGGAGAGCCAGAACTAGCTCTCTAGCCATAGAGTTGTAAAGCCTGAGATACTTGCAGAACATCATGCCGGCCCCTCCCCAAGAGAGCCTTCTCATCATAGTGTCCCTTTGCAGCCTCAGTACACCGAGGGTCCGAGGTCCCCTGGCTTCGTGCTAGTGCACATGAACAGGCACAACACGGGGACCATGGGGAGAGGGCCCGGGGACAAGCAGACCCTCGCAGCCAGGGTCTGGACTGTTATAATCAAAACAGGAGGTGCAAGTGGGGTGTACATGAGAAAAGGGACAGCTCTGTGGACATTAGCTTGCATGTGTCCCTGCTTCTGCACCCAGCCCTGACTGGAAGGGATTGCACAGCAGGAAGAATCAAGACTCACTTAGGGCAGCAAGTTTCCAATCAGTCCCCTTGAACTCTCACCCTGGTGACTTTTTCAACTTTAATTTATCATTTTTCAAAACAGTCTAAGGGCTTGGCAACCAGCTTACTTCTTTCTCCAACCTCCCACCTGCCTCCTGCAGAAAACACAAAGCAAAGCATCTGGCAAAATGCTTCAAGCATAGTAGGTGTTCAACATTGCCAGAAGGTTCCAGGACCGTGGGCCGCTCCCTCCAGCTCCCGCTGGATTTATTGAACTTCCCAAAGTAGCTGTTCCCCTGAGCTGTACAAAGAATGCATTGTGCACCCTCGTCCCTTCCTTCCTCTCCCTACCCCCGGGAAGTCCTCTCTGCAGCCAAGACAGCTGGGACTGGGGGGCTTCAACTTGGTGCACTTGCTTGAGTTCAGTGTGTGTGAGTGTCTTCCCACTGGGGAGTGACATATGAAGTCTTACCCTGAAACCCCCAGGCCCAAATTGAAACAAGCTGGCTGCAATTGTGAGCAAGCCCTCCCACACCATCTGGGCCCTGCTTTCAGCTTCACAAAATGCTGTTTCATGTTCAGACGCAAAAGACTGTTTCCTCTCTCGAGCGTGCCCAGACTGTGTTCCAATCTGATCAGGGAGCAGGGGGGAACAGAGGCTCTGGGAGAACACTGGGCCAGGGTTGTCAGGATGGATTATGCTGCCCTGAAGCTTTCCCCAAATTCAGAGAATGGTCAGAGATCCACGGGAGGAGCAGAGAACCGGGAAAAGGTGATGTTCCCAGAGTCTTCCTCTAAGACCTCAGCCCATTGCCAGCCCCCTGAGCGCCTTTACAGTCTCTGAACTGGTTCTCCTACCCCCAGTCTGCCCTCTCCAGTCTGCCCAAAAACCTGCTGCCGGAGCCATGCCATCATTCATTCATTCAAATATCTATTATTGGACACCTACTCTGTTGTCGGCATAGAGGTTGGAGGAGGGACCGCACGGAGGGGGAAAGAAGCTGTCCTCAGAACTTTACATGTGATCTTTCTCCTGCACCGCTCCTCCACCCTCAAAAGTCCCAATGGCTCTTGCTGGCCAACTGAATAAAAACTTATCTCCCTGATGCAGCCTAGGCTCTCCAGGCTCAGATCCCTCCTCCCACTGGATGGTCTGGTTTCCTCTCTCCTTCTTCGCAGCCTGTGATCCAGTCATCGACCAGCAGACAGGTCCAGCTCCAACATTAGCTCCTTGAAGCCTTCCAGGATTCCCCACAGAGAGGGACCCCTCCTTCCTTCCTGTTCTCACAGCAACATCCCAGCAATTTACAGCCAGGGGAAAGAGCAGAAATGATCCAAAAATCCAACGGACCCTTTCATGTTCACATTCCCTCCAGGCCTCACTATGTTGGACTAATTTATTCACACCGTATTTCACACGCCTAGGGGTCCTGGATGTGGGTATTTAACTTAAATTTGTTGAGGACCTAATATGTACCAAGGTCTGTGCTACACACTTCATCTGTGTTACTCCTCCTATCCTCTGTGTTCTCCTACTGCCAGAGGAGAAATGCAAACTCCGAGAGGTGAAGTAATTTACCCAATGTCACACAGCAGGCGGGAAAGTCAGGGATTCCCTTGCTACTTCCCCCCACATGTAGCGCACAAATCCTCTGGGACACTGTGGGGGCGGGGGGATGTATACCAGGGTGCCCGTGCAAAATTATAGGAAAGGCACTGGTATCTACTGGGGGTCTCCTTTTCACTTACTGGTAAGTAATTTGAATACTACTTGATGTCAAGAATATCTACATTAAAACAAACCCAGATGTTGCATATTATGGAGTGGAATTTTAAGATTGCATAAATTTAGAAGATGAAATGCAAGTCTTCAAGTCTATTTTACACCAGAGAGGGGTTCTTGGGGCTGTGCTCCAGGCCTCCATTTGGCACCCATTCAGCCTCCCGTGCAATGGGAGGCCACTTGGATAGACAAGTTTTCTTTACTTTTGTATTGTCCTGCTGAACGGTGTGACTCCTCCTCTCCCAAGAGCTGGGCCTCACCCGCGTGACCTAGTCAGTTGAATGACGTGCGAAGCACTGAGTTGATTTCTCTCCTCTCGTGACATCTTTGGTTCTAGAGGGATCATAGCACCCTGCACTGAAGAAGAACATAATGATAGAATCTCAGCCGTTGGGTCAAGACATCGGAGGCCTTTATGTTGCGGGGATGAGCAGAGGAGAGGACTCTGCGGCCCTCACTGACTCAATTCCACATAACGTAGGCTTGATTCTTGCTGGAATTGACTAGGAGGAAGGCTGGGTTTCCTGAGAACCAATGAGTTCTGGATAACATGTGGTTTTGTTTTTGTTTTGTTAATGATCTGGCGAGAGCAACTTGGATTTAATGTACAGCCCGGGAGCCACCCCACAACCTCACCTCCCCACTTCTCACATCTATGCCAAACTTGGCTGCTTAGCTACAAACCTCTTTTCTTCTAGATTCCAGACTTCAGGATCCTACTCAACACAGCACTCAGGAAGCTGCTACCAATGGATTGGAACTGGCTCGAGAGAGAAGTTGATTTTTGGGTTTTGTTTTTGGTTTTATTTGGGGGGGTTGTTTTTGTTTTTGTTTTTGCCCTCCTTGATCTGCAGTGCAGTCATCAGATAGAGGGGACAGTTCGAGTTTTTCCTGGGTCAGTTCAACAAATATTGACTGAGTCCCTACTTTACACATGCTCGCCGCGGACCTGATTCTAGAGAGAAACCTGACCACGCCCATCTCCTCTATAAAGTCTTTCTGTGGTTTCATGTTCTCTGCAAGATAAGGTCCACATTCCTTCACCCAATATTTAGGGCCCTCTGTTGTCTGTCCCAGCAAGACTTCTAGGTTCTTCTATGGCATGTCTACACAGTGAGCCTGTGCCCTCCAGCCTCTGAACCAGATTCCCACGCGACCATACACCACCACACCTTTGCACACCTGTTCCCAGGGTCTGGGACAACTCCCTCCTTTCCTTACCTAGATCAGTGGCTCTCTCAAACTTGAGCATACATCAAAGGACTGGTTAAAACATAGATTGGTGGGCCCCATACCCAGAGTTTTGGATTTAGGGGTGGGCTCCAAGAACTGGCATTTCTCACCATATCCCAGACAGTGGTGTTGCTACAAGACAAGGGACCACACTTTAATAACTGCAGCCCTAGAAAATTCTGGCCTATCTTTCAAACTCAGTGCAGGTTTCCCTTTTTCCAAGAAGCCCACCCACACTGGCCCCTCCCATGCTGTTAGGTGTCTCCTCCGTACCCCGACACCCCCTAACTAGTTCCTCTGTCCTAGTACCTCACAGGTCATGCAGAAATCACCTGTCAATTTGGCTACATAACTTATCAGTGTTAAGCGCTGAGGCTCCAGCTCAACCATGTATTTTTCTTCCCCATGCCCCCAGTGCCCACTACATAGCGGAGGCTTGCTGCTGGTTTTCTAATGAATACAAACCCTCCCGTAAGCAAAGGGCAGATGGAACCAAATTTCAAGGAAACACACGATGGAAGGAGGAGAAATATCACCACTCTCCCTCCTCTCTCCCCTGCAGCACTGCCTCAATATCCTCCCTTTTGTCTGGACACCTCCCTTCACGCCCCAACAGACTCTGCCACACTCTTGCTGAAACATTCCACGACCCCACATGGTCAGTAGGGGAAAGGCCAAATTCCTCATCTTCACTTTCAAAGTCTCCAGACTGGGGCCCCAACATAATCTTTCATCCACATCCTCTTATGCACTAGGTTCTTAATATCCCAAACTGCTTTATCCTTCAGTGCCATTTCCTCCACAGAGAATGTCTTTCACTCTTGTCTTCCTAGAAAAATTTTATATGTATTTCAAGACCCAGAATAAATATCACCGTCTCCATGAAGCCCTCCTTGATTACTCCAGGCTTAAAGACTTCTTTTCCTAGCTTGTTGTACTTCCCTTATTTTAACCCTCAGACAAGTAAACAATGCTCTCTATTACCTGAAAATTTCCCTACTAGCCTGTGTGTTCCTGAAAGATTGTCATTTGTATCTATTTTTCTGACCCCTTGTATACAGGAGGTGTTCAGTGACTATTCTATCAATCTGACTTCCACCATGTGAAATATAATAGCATATTTGAGTTTTATAGATTCCAACTTCCTTCAGAATTCCTCTAGAATATCTACCTCAAAGAGACCATTTCACTTGTATTTAAAACTAGGGAAGTCTCCTTACAACCTGGGGAAAAAATACAGATGTGGGGGGGGGGGTGTAAACTCTGTCCAAAGCACAAGTCCAGTGAGATCTCCTTTCCAATGGGACCAAAATGCATTTACATAAACAATTAAAGAGGAAAATCTTGTAAAATGTACTTAACAGATGGGGTGACCTCAGTGTCCTCCACAGACTTGGACAAAGAACAGAAATTCAAGAAGACTTGGCAGTTGCCACTCTGTGCACAAATGCACATTCTATAGACAGTCAGAGGACAGAGGGGGAGATGGATATGATAAAACAGAGAAGCAGGGAGAGGTAGAAGGACAAGTGGAGAGATAAGAAAAAGAGAAAACAAACCCAGTGAGATCTAAAGGAAGACAAAAGCAGAGAAAGAGGCAGAAAGGAAGAAAGAAACAGAGAGAGAGAGAAAGAGAGGAAGGAAGGAAGGAAGGAAGGAAGGAAGGAAGGAAGGAAGGAAGGAAGGAAG
>PITA01029737.1:0-17465 GCA_004023965.1 Spilogale gracilis | reverse complement strand
CTTTTGTCTCCTTTGCCTTTGGAGATGTGTCTTGAAAGAAGTTGCTGTGGCCGATGTCAAAGAGGTTACACTGCCTATGTTCTCTTCCAGGATTTTGATGGATTCCTGCCTCACGTTGAGGTCTTTCATCCATTTCGAGTTTGCCTTTGTGTGTGGTGTAAGAGAATGGTCTAGTTTCATTCTTCTATATATAGCTGTCCAATTTTCCCAGCACCATTTATTGAAGAGACTGTCTTTTTTCCACTGGATATTTTTTCCTGCTTTGTCAAAGATGATGTGCCCATAGATTTGTGGGTCCATATCTGGACTCTACTCTGTTCCATTGGTCTATTTGTATCTTTTTCTGCCAATGCCATGCTGTCTTGGTGATCACAGCTTTGTAATAAAGCCTGAAGTCAGGTAACGTGATGCCCCCAGCTTTGTTCTCTTCTTCAACAAATCCTTAGTGATTCGAGGTCTTTTTTGGGTTTCATATACATTTTAGGAATGTTTGTTCCCACGCTTTGAACAATGTTGGTGGAATCTTGATCGGAATGGCATTGAAAGTATAGATTGCTCTGGGCAGTATAGACATTTTGACAATGTTTATTCTTCCAATCCATGGGCATAGGGTGCTCTTCCATCTTTTTGGGTCTTCTTCAATTTCTTTCATGAGCATCTGTAGTTCCCCAAGAACAGATCCTTAACTTCTTTGCTTAGGTTTATTCCTAAGTATCTTATGGTTTTTTGGTGCTATAGTAAACTGAATCAATTCTCTGATTTCCCTTTCTATATTTTCATTGGTAGTGTATAGGAACGCAACTGATTTCTATGCATTGATTTTGTATCCTGCCACATTACCGAATTATTGTATGAGCTCTAGTAGTTTGGGGGTAGAGTCTTTTACATTTTCCACATAGAGTGTCATATCATCTGCAAAAAGAGAGAGTTTGACTTCTTCTTTGCCAAGTTGAATACTTTTTTATTTTTTTCTGTTGTCTGATTGCTGTTGCTAGGACTTCTAACACTATGTTGAACAGTAGTGGTGAGAGTGGGCATCCTTGTTTTGTTCCTGATCTCAGATGGAAATTGTCAGTTTTTCCCCATTGAGAATGATATTCACTGTGGGTTTTTTGTAGATAGGTTTTATGAGGTTGAGGAATGTTCCCTCTATCCCTATACTTTGAAGAGTTTTAACCAGGAACGAATGTTGTCAAATGCCTTTTCTGCATCAATTGAGAGGACCATGTGGTTCTTCTCTCTTCTCTTACTGATTTATTCTATCACACTGATTGATTTGAGAATGTTGAACCACCCTTGCATCCCTGGGATGAATCCCACCTGGTCATGGTGGATAATCTTTTTAATGCATTGTTGGATCCTGTTAGCAAGGATCTTGGCATCCATATTCATGGATGGATCTTGGCATCCATAAGAATCTTGGCATCCATATTCATCAGAGATATTGGTCTGAAGTTCTCCTTTTTGATGGAGTCTTTGTCTGGTTTGAGGATTAGAATAATGCTGGCTTCACTGAAAGAGTCTGGAAGTTTTCCTTCCATTTCTATTTTTTGAAAGAGCTTCAGGAGAATAGGTGTTATTTCTTCTTTGAAAGTTTGGTAGATTTCCCCAGGCAATCCGTCTGGTCCTGGGCTCTTGTTTTTTCAGAGGTTTTTGATCACTGCTTCAATCTAATTACTAGATATAGGTCTATTCAGATTGTCAATTTCTTCCTGTTTCATTCTTGGAAGTTTATAGGTTTCCAGGAATGTATCCATATATTCTAGGTTGTTAAACTTATTGGCATATAATTGTTGATAGTAATTTCTGATGATTGTTTCTATTTCCTTGGTTTTTAGTTGTGATCTCTCCCCTTTCATTCATAAGTTTATTAATTTGGGTCTTCTCCCTTTTCTTTTGGATGAGTTTGGCAAATGGTTTATCGATCTTGTTAATTATTTTAAAGAACCAGCTTCTAGTTTCATTGATGTGTTCCAGTGTATCTTTAGTTTCTAATTCATTGATCTCTGCTCTAATCTTAATTATTTCGCATCTTATGTGTGGGGTTGCTTTAATTTGTTGTTGATTTTTCAGTTCTTTAAGGTGTATTGACAGTTGGTGTATTCTGGATTTTTCAATTTTTTTGAGTGAGCCTTGGATGGCTATGTATTTCCCCCCTTAGTACTGCCTTTGCCATATCCCATAGGTTTTGTATCAATGTATCTTCATTCTCCTTGGTTTCCATGAAGTGTTTCAGTTCTTTGATTTCCTGGTTGACCCACAGATTCTTGAGCAGGATAGTCTTCAGTTTCCAAGTGTTTGATTTTCTTCTGAACTTTTTGTTGTGGTTGAGTTCCCATTTCACGGCATTGTGGTCAGAAAATATGCAGGGAATAATCTCAATCTTCTGGTATCAGTTGAGCCCTGATTTGTGACCTAGTATGTGGTCTATTATGGAGAAAGTTCCATGTGCACTAGAGAAGAATGAGTATTCTGCTGTTTTAGGGTGGGATGTTCTGAATACATCTATGAGATCCATCTGGTCCAATGTGTCATTCAAGGCTCTTGTTTCTTTGATAATTTTCTGTTTAGATGATCTGTCCATTGCTGACAGTGGTGTGTTAAAATCTCCTACAATAATGTATTTGTATCAATATGACAATTTATTTTGCTTAACAGTTGGCTTTTGAAGTTGTCTGCTCCCGTGTTTGGGGCACAATCATTTACAATTGTTAGATCTTCTTGGGTTATAGACCCTTTAAGAATGATGTAGTGTCCTTCTGTGTCTCGGACTACAGTGTTTAGATTAAAATGCAATTTGTCTGATATGAGAATCGCTACTCCAGCTTTCTTTTGGGGTCCATTGGCATGAAAGATGGTCCTCCATCCCCTCACTTTCAATCTGGAAGTGTCTTTAGATTCAAAATGTGTCTCTTGTAAACAGCATATGGATGGGTCCTGTCGTTTTATCCAGTCTACAACCCTGTGCCTTTTTATTGGAGCATTTAGGCCATTCACATCAAGAGTGATTATTGATAGATACATTTGTATTCACATCATGTTGCCTGTGAAGTTCATGTTTCTATAGATTACCTCTGTAAATTTCTGTTCTGTGTCACTCTTGTGTTCATTTCTCTTTTATAGAACCCCTCTTAGTATTTCTTGTAGTGCTGGCTTGGTGGTTGCATAATCTTTTAGACCTTGACGGTCCAGGAAGCTCTTTATTTCTCCTTCCATTCTGAACGTCAACCTTGCTGGGTACATTATCCTTGGTTGCATATTTTTTTCATGTAATTTCCTGAATATGTCTTGCCATCCCTTTCTGGCTCGCCAGGTTTCTGTGGATAAGTCTGACATTATTCTGATGGTCCTCCCTCTATACGTAAGGGATCACATCCCCCTAGCTGCCCTTAAGACATATCCTTTGATTTTATGATTCATGAATTTCGCAATTATGTGCCTGGAGGTTTTTCTGGCCTTATTGATCTTGGTGGGGGGGGGGTGTCCTCTCTGCCTCAAGGACATGAACATTAGTTTCATTCCCCAGATTAGGGCAATTTTCATTCATGATTTGTTCAACTATATCTCCTAGGCTTTTCTCTCTTAACTCCTTCGGGGATTTCAATAATTCTGGTATTAGAGCATTTCATGGCATCATTTATTTCCCTAATTCTATTTTCATGGGGGTTTAGCTGTTTGTTCCAAGACTTCTCTTTCTCCTCCTTAATCCATCTGTCTTCTAAATCATTAAAACGATCTTCAGCTTCACTTACTCTAGCTGTTAGCGTATTTAAATTAGATTGCATCTCATTAATAGCCTTTCTAACCTTGGCTTTCACATCTGTCATTAGAGCTTCTATCTTGAGACTAACGTTCTTTTCTAAGTTAGCCATTGCTTGGATGATTGCTACCCTGAATTCCATTTCTGTCATATTGTTTATGTTCATTTCCAGTAATTCTGTGACAGGGGTTGCAGTCTCTGGGTTTTTCTTCTGTTGGTTGTTCCTCTTCTGAGTCATTTTGGTGAGGGGTAGTTGAGGGGTTGTATAGCTGAATATATCAATCACTATCCAGGTGAATTGTTTGCTGAAAGGTTTTGGAGCAATCAGAAGTCATCACTGAAAAGGAAGAAGAAAGAAAAAAGAGAGAAAAGAGAAAGTAAGCCATAAAAAACCCAGTCAAAAATTAACAAGATGGGAAACAACAAGTGTTGGAAAGGCTGTGGAGAAAAGGGAACCCTCTTACACTGTTGGTGGAAATGCAAGTTGGTGCAGCCGCTTTGGAAAACAGTGTGAAGATTCCTTAAAAAATTAAAAATAGAGCTACTCTATGACCCTGCAATTGCATTACTGGGCATTTACCCCAAAGATACAGATGTAGTGAAAAGAAGGGCCATATGTACCCCAATGTTCATCACAGCAATCACCACAATCACCACACTGGAAAGAGCCAAGGTGCCCATCAACAGATGAATGGATAAAGAAGATGTGGTCCATATATACAATGGAATACTATGCCTCCGTCAGAAAGGATGAATACCCAACTTTTGTAGCAACATGGACTGGACTGGAAGAGATTATGCTGAGTGAAATAAGCCAAGTAGAGAAAGTCATGTATCACATGGTTTCACTTACTTGGGGTGCATAAGGGGTAATATGGAGAATGGTAGGAGAAGGAAAGGAAATGGGAAGTAGGGTAATTTGGGGAGAGAAATGAAACATGAGAGACTTTGTACTCAGAAACAAACTGAGGGTTTTGGAGGGAAGGGGGTCGGGGGATGGGAGAGCCTGGTGGTGGGTACTGAGGGCACGTATTGTGGAGCGCTGGGTATGGGGCATAGGCAATGAATCTTGGAACACTGAAAAAATAAAATAAATTTAAAGTAAAAAAAAAAAAAATCCCAGCCAGAATGGCCCCAATGATAGGATTTATATGGTACAAAACTACAACGGAGTAAAGAAAAAGACCATCAAGAGTAGAAGAAAGTTGAAGAAATCAAAAAGCTAAGCCCAACCCAAATGACCCCCAAGATCAGTATTTATATATTACAAAGGCAAAAAAAATTACACAGAAACACTGACAGCTTAGGGCGGGAAGATGAGTGCAAACCCTCCTTATGGGCAAGGAAAGTATTTCCGATCCTCCTGGGTTTGTCTTGTTATCATTGTTAGTGGAGTCCACTATCTATAGATATAGGGAGATTAGAACTGGTTTGTATATAGGAGGGCAGGGCCCCCGGCTGGTTTTCAGCCCCTTCTCCCTGGGCTGCATCTCTCCACCCCCTTCCTGGGGGCTGGGCTCCATGGCAACCAGGTTGTCAGGCTTTAGTTCTCTGGAGGATTTGTTCTTTTGCAGCTTTTTGCAGCTTTTCAGAAAGTCAGGCCAGAGCCAGATGTCTGCGCCCAGACCTCCTTCCCAGAGAGAATCCCCGCTAGCAACCCTCTGGATGGTGCGGGGCCCACAGCCTCTCCCTGGATCTTCCCCGTTGGCTGCTTGTCACAGCTGGGCTCACCTGCAGCCGTGGGTCCGATTGGCACCCGGAGCCCCGCTGGTCGTTTTGCTCCTGCGCCAGGGAAACTGCAACTGGTTTTGGGTTGTGCGACCTTGTCTCTGCCCAGGGGGTCTGTAGTGCCCACACCCATGTGCTTTTTATCTGACTTTGGATCCTAGCCTTCCTGGTAGGTGGGAAGTACTATCTCCTTGTGGTTCTGATCTGCATTTCACTGGTGGCTAATGATGTGGAACCTCCTTTGCATTTATATCTTCCTTGGGGAAGTATGTACTCAAATCCTTTGTCCACTTTTTAAATTGAATTATTTTCCTTTTATTTTTGAGTGTAAGAGTTCCTCACGCATTCCTTGCACAAACCCCTTATCAGATTTATAATTTGTGAATATTCTCTCTCATTCTATCTGTTGTCTTTTAAATTTCTTCATGGCATCCTTTGCAGCACAGAAGTTCTTCATCTCGAGGAAGTCCGTCTTCTCCGTTTTATTCTGCTCATGTTTTTGGTGTCATACCTACAATCCACCACCAAATCCACAGTCATGAAAATGTGCCCCTGGGCTTTCTTCTAGGAGTTTATTGTTTCAGGTCATACATTTAGGTCATCGATCCATCTTGAGTTGACTTTGTAAATGGTGTAAGGATCCAACTTCATCCTTTTGAATGTGGTCATCCAATTGTCCCAGCACCGTTTGTCATAAAAATCATTCTTTCCCCATTGAATGGTCCTGGTACCCTTGTTCAAAATCAGTTGACCATAGACACAATTTAGCAGTCTTCGTCCACAAATAGTTCATCCTCTGTCCAGCACCAGCTAAGAACAGAAGTTGAAAGAAAATATTTAGTAGCTGTTATTGTGATAGACTGATTTTATGTCTATTTAAGTTAATAGTTCATCTTTCATTATTTAAATTAATTGTTATTGCATTTTACCCTGCCAAAATAGCCCATTGGGAGTAGGACAATCCTGGTCCTTCCCACTGGGTAGTTGTGGAAGCAGTGGCCAAGACTGCTGGGAAGGTGAGGTCAAGAGCTGGTCGGGTTTGTGGGGAAACTCTTTCATTACTGGAAAATCTACTTTATTATTTATCATTTAAAGGTCTTTATCATTTAAAGTGCTAGTGAAAAATTAGTAAGAATGTATTGTTTGTTTGTTTGTTTTTCTAAAATTAGCCAGCCAGAAGTCAGAGTGCATAGATTTGGGGATCAGACAGAGGCAAGGGATCTTCAAGCAGAGCTGAGAAGGTTGAGTGTTCAAGGTGATTTCGAATATCGCAGCACTTAAGAGATGCGAAAATCCAAATAAATCTCAAAGCCTGATAGCTAATATTTTTATAAGTTTTAAAATTACTTCTGTTGGTTAAAAAAAAATGATGAGAGCATATTATTCTGCGGGGACATGAAGACAGAAGGCCTACTAGTACACAGCGGGAAAGCCTCCTTATCCAAGTCTAGAAACTGATTCTGCAGGGACTCACTTCAGGGCCTTGGGAGCTACACCGGGCACTCACTGCAAGGCCGTCCCTGGGTTATCTGGCTTTGAAAGGATCATGTTCAAACCCTGCAAAGATAAAAGGCGGCCTCCACAGGCTATGAGCTGGACTGTTAAACATTTCCATATGACAAAGTCCTCTCCTGAGGTCTGACTTACCAGGGGAGCCCACGTCTGCAGATCTGAAGAAGCCGGACCGTCTTTGGCCTGCTTCTCACAGGCAAGTCTGGTGGGAGAGCTTTTGAAACTACTTGAAAATGCCTTCTGTGGGGGGAAAGTCTTAATGAAAAAAGAACCACATACATAACAATGTTCAAAACCAAACTCTTATTTAAATTGGTTATTAGAATTAAAAAAAGGACAACTAGGGATGAGAGTAGATTATGCGAAATAAAGTCCGTTTCTGTCAGCATCCACTCACTTCTTTTGAGAACTTGTCAGATACTATTCCTTTACTATTTTTATATTTATTTAATCAATTTAAAATAGTGACAGCGTTCTCTAATTAGAAGCACTATAGCCGTCTTTCCCCCAACATCTTAAGTTCCTAAAAGGTCTCTCCTGCTAGACGTGGTCTGCACGGACAGGGATATCTGGATTTCCTTCTTTTTCTTTTTTGGATTTTCTTCTCTACCTTTTCCACTATTTAATGTTAATTATTATCTCTTGACCTTTTTTAAAATATTTTATTTATTTCTTTAACAGAGAGAGATACAGCTAAAGAGGGAACACCAGCAGGGGGAGTGAGAGAGGGAGAAGCAGGCTTCCCACTGAGCAGGGAGCCCGATGCAGGGCTCGATCTCGGGACCCTGAGATCACGACCCGAACCAAAGACAGACGCTTAATGAATGAGCCCCCCAAGAGCCCACTCTTGACCTTTTTACTCAGTTTTAGATACTGTGTTTACCACCAGGTATCAAATACAATTAATATAAGATATTTTGTTTCATCACATCATTTCTGACCATCTTGTATAGCATATGCAACTGATAAGTGATTTCCCACTGATAGCAAAAGATCTGTCTTCTGAAGTGTGGTAAGGCTTTTAGAAACCATTTTTATGTAAAAACGAAAACAGAAAATAGATTCTCCTGGAAATACCTGTACAGTTTCTCTATGAGCTTTTCATGCTTTTATTTCCAAATGCAACCCACATGAGACAGTTCTGAGGTTATGAAGTCTAACCTTACTCAGTTAGGACCTCTCTCGTGGCTTAGAAAACAGAATGATTCCAAGTGACGCACAGAAGCTCTGCTAACAGTGGTATTCCCCTGTAATTGGCTTCAAAGAGTAGCTGGGAGGACTGGCTCGGCAACACACTCCAGAAGCTCTACAGTCAGCAGGCGCTCAAGATTTTAATGGAAGACACACGGCTGGCACTCGCGGGCTGGCAGGGAAGGTGCTCGTGGGAGAGGCGGCGTGTCGGCGTTCCGGTCACTGGGTGATTCCACTGCATGGGACCCATCAGGGCAGCGTGCACACTGTCGGCACCAGGGAAAGTCCTGTGCTGCATGGCGGGGACCCTACAGATGTGGGTCTCCCCTCAGCTGGGTCCCTCAGTGGGATTCACTGTCACCTCTTGGGGGAAATCCTGCCCCAGGAGGGATGCTGTTTCCAGAGCCCTAAAACCTCACCTTTGGAAACAACATGTCCTTGTAACCCTTGGGAATTAATAAAACCCTATTTCTGTTGTCTTGAGGAGCTTCTGTTCACCTGTTCTGACCTATAATCAAGAGGGGCAGTGTGTGTCGCCCCACATGCCCGGGGGGAAACAAAGCCACAAAATAAAGGAAGATGATGTGTATTTTCAGTTTAAGTATGCATCAGACAATTCAAAAAAAGTGGCTAAAGCGTATATTTAGCTCCCAAAAGGCTTTTAAATGAATCCATTGAAATTACCTTTACTGTTTTTAAGAAACAGAACAAGTTATGTTTTTTTTAAAAAAAAAAGTATATGTGAAAAGTCCAGAAAGATGTATTTTAATCCAGCAGTTGAAAAATAAAATTGGATAGCTCTTTAGAGAACAGAACTTATTCTACTTAAAAGTTCTTGAAAATTAGATTAACGAAGGTATCCGACTTACCAAATGCGAGGCGACAGTCAAGACTGAGGAACGTAGTCAATACACTGTACTCTCTAGCTCGCCGCACTCCGTTTAGGAAGCTCTTCTCTTTTTGCTAAGAATTTATGAGCAGCAGTGAAAGAATGTAGAGGTGTGTCCTGATCTAACAGGGTGATTTCACGGTCTCTGTGAATATTTAAAAGCCCAAAGTTACCCTCTCTGGTTCCCTTTATTTCCTGGTTCTTTGTTTTGTAGAGCGGCAGGGAAGAAACACCACCAACAAACTCTAAACATTTTACATAATGATCTTTACAAAAGATTACTGTGATGTGGGTTTTGATAATTTTACTATGAAAAGATACTAACCGTTGCTCTACCCATAAATGTCACAAGTCACCCCTTTCCTGGCTGGGGTCAGCATCAGGACTCCTGTCCCAATGACTTCTCGAGGCTCCTCCCCACTGTGTCTCTGTCCGGTAGCCTCCTGGGGATGGGGTGCCTCCCCTTCAGCCTCTTCTGGCCCTGGCCACAGCTAGCTCTGGCCTTGAGAACTCCCTTCTTCTTCGCTGGCTTGTAGACTCCTACCCGCTGGGCACCTGCATGGCAAACCTGAGCTCCACAGGACTTACAAAGAGGAGCCTGGCACCGCCTTAGGCTTGAGGAACCGCCTCAGAGTGGGAAGATGGGGCTGGTATGTTTACTTTCTTGCATGTTTACTTGCTGGCTTTCCTGGGTGCTGCCTGAATGAGGTTGTCAGAAGGAGAGGATTATCAGCAAAATGGGACCAACGTTTTCTCCTCAGGTCAGACCTTTTGTAGAACAGGCAAAAAAAGAAGACAGCCTAAGTGAACAAAAGGTTGCTAGGATGCTGAGGTCCCGAATCAAAAAGATGCCACCATCCCCATCCCCTAGTCCGGGAGCACAGTTCCGACGTTTTGCAGGTAATTATCCCTCTGCCGTCTGCCACCCTTTGACGGTTTCTGTACAAAATTCAGCTGTAAGTATTCCCATATGCGCATTGACCCAGACGATGCGTGTAGATGCTGCCCCGTGTGCTGGAGTGGGGAGAGATGAAGACAGGGCAGGTCCCGTCCAAGGGCACCCCGTGCAGCCCGTGCCATGGCAGGGACAACAGGCTTGCCCACATCAGGCACAGCTTGTTTACTCAGAGTCCCGTGGGGCACATGGAGTCGTCTGCACTTCATACACGAAAACAGTGAGGGTTCTGAGGTTAGGGTGCAGCACCCAGTGCAAGTGAGGGGAGGCCTTTCCCGGGGCATCATGGCGCGTCCAGGCCATTCTCGGGGGGACCTCCGTCGTGGCCTGGATGGTCTGGCCCGAGATCTTCTCTATCTCCACTGGGAGATCCGTGGTGCCCTAAGAAGGGGCTGTCCGCAGCACAGCCTGGGCTCGTCCAGAGCAGGGATCGGAAAGGCTCCTGGTCTCGGCAAACCCATTGGGTGACTGCCCAGGGGCTCTCTTGTTTCTGGGGTCACCTCTCAGACATGTACAGAAGTTGCTCTGTGCTTCAAGGGAGGGTTTTGTTTCATTGTATCTTGTGGTGTGTTTTTTTTTTCTTTTTTAATTTTTTTTAGCCAGAGGAAAACTGCAGGGTCACACATTTTGACTTAACAAAGCCTACACACCTCGATCCTTCGCTCGGGGAAATGAGGCCAGGGCAGCGCTGTGGGCCGCGGAGCTCCTCTGAATGGAGAGTGAGCGGAAGGAGTGGTGAGTAGCAACTCGGGCCTGGGAGAGGGTTCCAGAGCTCCGCCTGACCCGGTCAGCCACCGTGCTGGGCCTGCCCACCTACCGCAGCCGTGGCCCCTGTCACGTCTAAGATCTCTTGAGCGGCAAAACCCAAAGAGGATTTTGCAGTTGCATCACATTGGGCAAAATGACCAATAGGAGAAATCTCCCCTTCCCCAAAACTTGGTTTAAAAATAAACGGACGGTTCCAGTCACTCGGGGCCTGATGTGAGCTGACTGCAGAAACGTGGCGGGCTCGCAGGGAGCCGCACACCTCCGCCTGACTCCCTCCTGGAGCAGGCGAGGAAAGACGTCAGCTCTTACTGCACCTTCCCTTTCATTAAACGTTCGCTTCCCAGAGCCTCCTGTGTGTGGCCAGTTCGCGGCGGTCACGGACGTGGCGCGGTATTAAGCCCGTCCGGGATGTTACCGAGTCAACATCTTAATTCATTTCATTTCTAAATGACATTTACTTATACATTGTAAAGCCAGGGGAGAGAACGTCTGTGCTGGCTTTATCTCCTCCGAAATTAAGATAGCGGTTTAAATTGAAAATGTAATTTAAATCCTTTCCGGCATGGGAGCCGCGGCGCCTGGGCCCCCTCGGCAGGGCTTCCCGGAGAGACCGGAGCAGCCAAGATGCTGTAGAAGCAGGTCCTCAGTCAAAAGAATTTGGAGCAGATAGAGACAAATCATCCCGTGACAGAGGTTAAAAGAAACCTGTTACTATGACAACAGATGGGGTCAGATAACAAAATGAACAGCCACTTTTGATCTTCAAAAAATTCTCTTCCCTTTGCTCTCGCCTGTTATCTGGACCACTCCATCAAATACCTAGCAGATAACACAGCAGAAAAACCCAATCGACCTTCAAGGAAACCCAGACAAGTTGGAAAGTGTATGGAAAGGTTACCATCACAGCGAAAGGGCTTCTGAGGATATTTGCCTGTGTACACAAACACACACGGCCGCTGCTCACGCTCGCAACACGGTGCGGTTCAAAGGGGCCCTCACAAGTGCAGAACACATGTACGGAGCGGTGATGTCTGCGTAGCACTGAGGATTGAAAAAGGAAGAGGTGCTCAGAGTTAAAAGATTTAGATGTCAGGGCTCGCCATCATCTTATTTGGGGTTAGTTAGTATAGACACATTTCACATAAAATGGACAAGCCAATAAAAGGCCATCCGTGGGTGGCTGAGGAGTAAGCAGGGGGCGAGCTCAGACTCCATCAGGGATTCTCAGAAACAAGCTCATCCCAAAGCTCATGTAAATGGACAGAAAGCTTGGCACATCTTGCCGGTGTTCTTTGGTCACAGGGAAAGCGAGCGGGACCCCGAGTGCCCCGTGCGCGTCCTGCCCACGCCTGCGCCTCCTGCTTCAGGTGGCCCAGGCTCCTTGAGCTTCCTCTTTCTCCTTCAGGTGTTTCCAGAAAAGCAGAATGAACATATTCCGTATTTTAGCCTGCGTGAGGGTCCATCTTTATTACGATGGTCAACAAATACGTTTACCTTGAAGACACGAAGTCGTTCACCCAGAAGTGAAGTCAGTTTCCGCATGCGCGCTCCACGATGTGCTCACTGCAGGTGGGGCTCGGCTGTGCGGCTGCGGCCAGGTCGCAGCACGGTGTGCACTACCACCCTCCAGGGGCACATCCCATCGCACTCTGAGTCCCGGGGGCTTGGGGGGAGAGCTGAGAGGCACCTCCGTGCAGACCTCCTGGAAGGCTCCTGGAAGCCTTCCCACAGTATGGAGCAGTATGGAGCCATTCTGAACCGAACCCTTCATGGTATGGCTCAGGCTGGAGGGGATTTATTCACATTTTGTTCTAAGAAAAAAAATTCTTAATCATATCTTTCATTCAAAAGATTTTAAAAAGCATACACTTCCTCCCCCCCCATTGGCTTCCAACGTAAATTCCAAAATGAAATAATTTGGGATGAAAAAAGCGTGACGCTAAGGCAGCAAAGAGTGAATTTAGCGCGGCTTCGGTGATAATCATTTGCTCTGGTCAGGAACAAGCGCACAGAAAATAACCCTATGTGGTTGATTTTTCTAAATGCCATAAATGTTTGAATTTAACAGAATGTGGAAAATGGCCACATGTCCATTTTTCAGTGACCCTAAAATTAATAATGTCTATAATAATTACAAGATTCTGACACTTTGATGTAAAGGTGCTGAAAGAAAATAAGTTACTTTTTAGCTTACATGGCCCCTGGTAGTTGTGATTTCTGGGTCCAGGAACTAAATGTCTCCCAATTGCACTAAGCAAACTGTTAAAAATCTGATTATTAAATGAACATTTTCCAAATAATTTTCAGGGTATATTAGAACAGAACACGTTTGGGATCCTTATGAAGTAATTTTGACAACATTCATTCTGGAGAAACAACCAATTGCTGGGCCCTTCTGGGAGGCTGGATGCTGCTGGGCAGGGATGGCCAGGCTCCTGTCCCGCGGCAGCCCTCTCTCTCACGGGAGAGGGTCACCTACATCCCACCGCGGTCCAACGGGGTGGCTCTTAAATCTGCTTTGAAATGGGAGAGACGAGGTTTGGAGACAACATTGCCGGGGCACTCGGTGGTCAGCCTTGCCGCGGGCCCAGCTCAGGGACCATGCAGCGGATGCAGCCCCTGCACCCGCCCGCAGGTTCTCCGGGTCGCCCTCCACTGTGCCGGCACACCGACCCGCCTCTGATTCTGCGCCCCTGGCCGTGTGGGACATATGCCCATGAAGGGGCGTCCTTCGACACACACACGGTGTGCTTGCGGCGTACACACCACTCATCTGTACCCCATCGTGCATACGTCACCCATCGGATTATCACATTTCCACTTTTCTGTGTGTCCCATCTTTCTAAATTTCAGAAGACCACATTTCACTTCTCTGTATTATTCCACTTTCTCCTTCGCAAAAATAACTGACCGTTGGTACCACCTCGAGGTGCAATCCAGGAGCACAAAAATGCACATTCGGTAAGCACGCCGGCAGGATTCTTGTTCGTGTGATAACTCACTTAGCCAACAGGTGCTTAAGGCATTCTGCTAACAGAGAGTTCTCCGAGACCCACTACGCTAAGTGAAAACCAAGTCACGGAGCGAATCCGATGTCCGTCCGCGGCCGCAGAACCACCACCAAGCGTCCGCGGGGTCTCCCGGGAGCCTGGGCGGGAGTTCGGGCTCTTCCCGGGGGCCACTGATCTCTGTCCCACTGCTTCTTTCAAGCCAACCGGCCCTGTCAAACCCCATAACTGACCAAGTTCTCCCACGTAACTCCTCCTTTTCCTTGGGGAGACCTGATCACCCCCAGAAAGAGGTGCTCCCTTCCTGAAAGATCCTGTGCCGACACAGCTTGAAAGCCCCCAGGGACGATCTTCATGTCTGAGCCCTTAAAGCCTCAGACACAGCGCCCTCGAACCCTCAAAGTCTTAGGGCCACAGAGCACGTTGGAGGCATCCAGCGATACAAGGGGAGTACCCCTCCCTCTGGGGTTGTCTGGCCTGTGTCAGCCTTCCCTTTCCAGCTGGCGTTAGTAGCCTGGTGAGCGGGCTCCGCGGAGTGGGGGAAGGGCGCAGCTCTCCGTGGCCGCCTGGTGACCTGGACTTGGATGTGGGGCAGCAAGTCTGTTATGTTCCTGTTGCCTGAGAAATGCGCTCGCTCCCTGGATCCTGTGTGAGCAGAGCGTGCGCACACTCAGGCGTCCCTGCGCGATGAAGGCCAGGCTCCCCGCTGATCTGCTGGGGCTAGTTCCCCTTGAAGACTCCATGTCAGATGCCCTGGGAGAAGCAGGCAGCCAGAGTCTGTCTTTGCACGGTGACTCCATTTCCCAAAGCTACTGCAAAAGAAAGTCCAGAAAGCAATAGACAATCACCGCTCTATTCAAGGTAGGGGAGAGTAGAAACCAGCTCTAGGGTGGGCGCAGATGAGGGGCCTGGTGGGTGTAAGACATCACATGACCAAGCCGCAGGGACGGGTAAAATCATCCCAGCCCATGATGGTCTGAGCACTGCCCCTGTCTTAGGTCTGACCACACACCGTCTGGGGCATGTCAACAGGTTGGGCCTCTAGCTAGAAGGCTGTGCTAATACATAGTTTGAGGTGACGAATAAGACCATTCCACTTGAAGGGATTGATTTCAGTTCCATCAAAAGGTTGGGACGAGAGGCCTGGCTCACATTCAGTCGTGCTTGATGTCTTACAAATGCCTTCTGCACCAGTCTCTTTCTTTCAAGACATATATGCGATGTGCATTAGAAATAAGAATATTTAGGACCCTATTCCATTTACGGGATGACTTACTGGCTGTGGGAGTGGTCGAGGACTGTGAGATCCCCTCAAACAGCAAATATAAGAAAAGCCTTCCTGTTATCAAAATATGAATCATAGGAGAATCTTCAGGACTTTCACATTTCAAGAAAGACCTTTTACTTTAAAGAATCCTTAAGAAGCAGTCTCTTCCTCTCAAGTTTCCAGAGACACCATTAGACTCCAACTCCCAAAACTTAGAAGGGTTCTGGGCTCTATTTTGTGAATACTAAAACAAACAAACAAACAAAAACTTAGAATATGCAAAGATAAAAATTAAATGGGAAATTTTTTTTAACAAAGAAAATGTGGAAACATTTTTTCCAGACCATAAGTACTGGTACATTTTTCATTCGCTGTGGAACATTGAGAATCTTTTGCATGTGTACGATACTTTGTAGGCAAATAAATATGTTTCCCCTTTATTGGAAGGGGATGCACTTGTTCATGAAAAATAGAAGATATTTGTAGTGCAGATAATGCTGAATGTGAGGTTGTCGACCGCCAGACATCTTCCTTGTGAAGCGTCCAGGAGGCCTCAATGAGCAGGAAGCCCACGTGACTGTGTTCAGCCTTCGTCACTTGACCTTGAGCTGGCCTCTCAGCTCTCACTGAGCCTCATCCCTACCCTCCGAGAGATAAGCTCAGCATTGCCAGATGGCAGGTGGGAGTCAGAGAATTATCTTATAGAAAGCCTAGAGTGTTGCACCTGAAACTCTTTGAAGCACAAATGCAGAACAATAATAATGAGAAGGAGAAGAAAAGGGAGATGTGTAATTCTCCTCTGTTTCTGTTTATTTTTGGATGATCTTAGGAAAGTAAAGGGCTGTTAGACAACTGGTTTACTCAACATTGGCCATGTTCTTAAATACATCCAAGTAACAGACTGTGCAATTATTTGAAAAGAAAAATATTAAGTGTATAAAATAATTTAGAGAAATCAAAGGAAAATGTTTTATCATGCTTTATGTCCAACCTTAAACTCCAAATTTTAATTTCAAGTTTTAATGTCCAAGATATTAGTGACCTTAAATGACAGATGTTGAATTCACTGGATCAAACCAATCACCAGCAAAGAAGAATCCTGCTAATGCGGCCTGGGCCGCAGCGAGGGGGGCTGGCTCACTGAGCCGCTGGATGGAAAAATTTCCACTCACAGCTAAAACTAAAGAGGCAGAACTCCTCTGGAAAGCAGCTCATGAAGGGATTCTTTGAAGCGTTGGGTGTTATTTCATATTTATATTTAAAAGCAAATTAAGGACTGTTTAAAGGCTGTTTGCATTAAGAGATTGGATTTGCTTTAATTATTTGGTTATTTGTTGTTCCTATATAGCATTTATTAATGAAATGAAAATACAGCTTTTAATAGATTTCAATTCTTTTACAGAAGGGCGTGCTAAATTATTAAGTGGCAACACCCCTTCCGCAATCGGTGGTCCTCTGCCGTGCTGCCCCGGCCCCCAGCCTTGCCCCAGCGCCCTTCCTCTGTGGGCCCGCAAACTCCACGGCCCTCGCTGGGACCTCCACTTGGAGCAGCACCTCAAGGGACCGTGTTCTGCCGAATTTCATTTAAAATCTTCGGTCTTGACTTTGCTGAGGACTGACGCTTCTTTACCGCAGTGGGGAGCAGGCTACCATGGGCAGTCCTGGTCGTGCCTTTCACCTCCTGGGGGGCCGGCAGGGCAGGAATCCGAAAACCGACCCCAGCCGGTGCTGCACCTCTGTCTCCAGCCCCACATCGAACGTGTACCGATTCCTGGATCTTGGGTGGCCTTTCAGGTGTTAGAAAACATAGCTGGAGGCACAGGGACAATCACAGAGCAGAAAGCCAAATGCCCCATGCCACAGAGCAGGGCTCTCTTGCCCCAGACCTAGTGGGTGCGTGCTGAGCCCAGTGCCCCTCCTCTCTGGGCACACGCCTCACGCCACTGTGCCCGCAGCTCGCTGCATGGCCTCCTGCAGCAGGTCCCCCCCCCGTGCCAGCCCGGGGGCAGAGGCGCCCTGGGATCCAGAGCAGTCTGCTGCTGGAACTTTTCTCCTAGGGGTACCCGCAACAGGGAGCCACTGCTGGAGCTTTCGAGGTAGCTGGTCTAGGGCCCAGCACCGGTTTTTCTTTCCAGACTATGATCATGTGTGGTGGTGGACACACACTGCCCCCTCATCCCAGGTAGGAAGCTCACCCTCCACAAGCAAGGGGAGGGCAGGGTGGACAAGCCCTCAACCAAGAATCTTCAGGCTCCACCGGGGGGGCATTCCACCCTCAAGGGATGAGCAGAGGAGTCCCTGGCTGACCAAGGAAGCAGGGATGGAAGAAGGGATGGATGAAGGGATGGGTAAAGGGATGGATGAAGGGATGGAAGAAGGGATGGAAG
>PITA01029736.1:0-17476 GCA_004023965.1 Spilogale gracilis | reverse complement strand
TTTGGCCATTCTGACTGGTGTAAGGTGGTATCTTAGAGTGGTTTTGATTTGAATTTCCCTGATAGCTAGTGACGCTGAACATTTTTTCATGTGTCTAGTTAGCCGTTTGTATATCTTCTTCGGAGAAGTGCCTCTTCATGTCTCTTGCCCATTTTTTGATGTGTTCATCTTCTTTTTGGGTGTTGAGTTTGAGTAGTTCGGCTTTTTAAAAATTTGAAGGAGTTGTCGATAACATCTAAAAATTAATCTGGGTTCGGTGATGACACACAGTCTTTAAAAAAAAAGTGTCCAAGTGAACTAAACCATTCCACAGTAAGAGAATTTGAAAACAAAGAGGGAGGGGGACGTGTTCAAAGACAAGCCCTCCAAAGAAGGCAGAAATTCTGTCACTGTTCTACAAAATGATTTATCAGCTGTGATCATGCCAACTGATTTTTCAAAAAATTATTTTTGATGAAACTCTGAATGGCCAGAGAAAGAAACACTAGGCTTCCCAATGGCAGCCTTCAACCAGCGTGGGCTGCCCACCTGATGCCAATAGCCTAGTCCTTTCCTCCGACCTTGAGTCTCCCCGGAGCCAGGATGGTGCTTACCTTCTCCCTCCTCTCCTCGATGCTATGCTCACCAGGGAAGACTCTATGCCCTCCGGCTCCCCAGCCGCTCTGGGCTCCCAGCTGCCTGCAGATTCTGCTTCATTGGAGGGAGGTTAATCACACACCTAGCCACACCCCTCTTTGGAGGCAGGACGTTCCACACGCCACTGCCACTTGCCAAATAGAGCTGCAGCAATCTCATCCTTCTGAGGGAAGACGGGGCTGTCAGACCCAGAGTCCCAGGAACTTAGGGGCCCCTTGTCCCTAACTGCAGGACTGGGTCCCCAAGGAAGGAGGCCCCTTGTCACTAAGGCTAGGCTTGCTGTGCCAGCCATCCACATAGGAGGGGGAAACCAGGTAATACCTATAAAGCCCTGTGCACAGAATTTCTTGACATTTTATCTGCACTGTAGTGTCCTTAATGTGGCTCTCTGTTTTTCAGAAAGGTAAATGCATCCATCTCCAATAAGCACGAATGCATTTAACAAAAAATAGATAAATTCAGACAAAGCATTCTGTCGGGCCCCACAGTCCATAGGGAATTCCCTGCAGGATGGGATTTGAGGAATTCTGCTCCGAACCCCCAATCTTGGTGTATTTTCCCCCAGCAAGTTGCTTGGAATTTTTACCAGTCGGGATTATACATTTTGCCTAAAACTTTGATCCTCCTGATTGCCCCAAATGGTAATTATATTTAGATAACATTTCAAAGAATTCCCAGATAACATTATCTTGCTGGGACCTATTTAATATCCTGGGACATAACTCATTAAACAATTATTGTCTATTAACATTATAACTTTAATTATTCCAGAGATGGAGAAGCAAAGCCCGGAGGGGATGAGACCCTGGAGATCAGATACGTTTGTACTGGAAGGGAGCAGAGAAACCACCTAACACATGGAGCTGGCCCAGGCAGAGCAGCGGTGGTGGGTGGTCCCATCGGCATCCTTGTACCCTCCCAGGAGCCACGGTGGGGAGTTGGCAGGAATGGCATAGCCACAGAGACAAATTTCACCCCCTCACGCTGCTTGCTCGGGACCAACCTGAAACTCCCAGCGAGAAGCCCCTGAGATGCCAGATCGACTCCTCCCAGGGTTGAGAACTGGCGCTGGTCCCTGCAAGAACACCTTGGCTGCCCAGGCACCTCAGCAGAGAGCCTGGTGTGTCTGCTGCGGATCTCAATAAGTGTAATTCTCTAGTTTATCCCAGATATTTTTGGAGGGAACAAAAGGAAGCCTTCGTTTTGCAATATCCCTTCTCGCCATCCCTTCTCATGTTTTAGCACAATCCTTAAGTAATGCACCTTTGTGGTTCTGAGTAATTCTTCCCGTTGGCTGCCCCGAGCCTGTCTGGGTTCCAAGAATTTGCTTGGAATATGCCAGATGCCTTGTCCAGCTAGAGCTGCAGGTGGGTTTTGAGGACCCAGGAGCATGGTCTCAGGGGTTCCTCTTCCTCTGGGAGCCTGCTGCTGTCTTCCCTGGGCCATGGGAGGGGTGGTTGTATGATCAGGGGCAGACCAGCCCTCTCTCTGGCCTTCCTTAGCCTCCTGTGTCTAGGGAGAGGTTGGGGTTTCACTGGTTCTTATCCCTGGCAGCGTGTTAGAATCTCCCAAGGAGCTTTAAAAAACGGTGCCAGGACTGCATACCCAGGGATCCTTATTTAATTGGTCAGGGTGGGGCCCGTATTGGGTATTTTGGAAAAGTTTTTCTGATCTGCAATTGCTGAGGTAGATGATCTCTGGAACCTTCCTGGTTCTATACAAGCCCTCAATCCTGACTGTCCGACCTTCCATTTTATTTACTGAATTAATTTTTTTCCAAACATACCTTTTATTTTCAGTACATTGCATAGGCTGATTCTTAGAAATGCCCTTAATTATATAGAAAAGATGTATTGTTAAAGTATTGTTTGTTGGAGCATAATTGGCACAGGGTACTGCCCATGTCTAAAGTGTACCATCAAATAAATTTTCACCTGTACGAAATAGTTACCACAATCACAATAGTGAACGTATCCATCACCCCCAAAAGTTTCCTGTGCCCCTTGGTAATCCCCCTACCTCTCTTCTCCCCTCTCCTCCTCCCCAGGTAGCCACTGATCTGCTTTCTGTTACTATACTTCGCATTTTCTATCACTTTATACCAATGGAATCGTACAATATGTTCATTTTCCGCCTGGCTTCTTATGTCCTTAAACTTAGATGTCAAGCTCTTTGAGAACAGGAGCCCACCTTGTATTTCTTTTCTCTTTCTCCAGGCCCCCAAGTTATCTTTCCCCAGAGAAACCCCTTACTCATTACTTGCTTGATGGGAATCAGACTTTGGTGGCCTTCCAAGTGAGCTTCGGTTGGGGACCAACTCTCCATTCCTCCTCTGTAGGTTCCTAGCCAGCAGTTCCACTCAGTTTAAAAATGATACATTAGCTTAAATGCATTCATCTGGGGTCCGCGGGATTCTAGGGCTCCAGAAAATGAGTGACAAGGTGTGTGTTGGGGGCAGGAGGAACTACCTGGGAAAGGCCCTTGGCTTTCACCAGATTCTTAATCACTAGATTCTTGACCCCAAAGGAGGAACTATGGAATTTATGTCATGTTTTATTCCTATTACAATCCTACATGTATTTTATTAATATAATACCTACTTGTAACTCTTCTATGGTCCACTCCCTCTCCTCCTCCCTTCCTCTCTCCTCAGTACCTTTCTTTTGTTCTCTGCCTGCTCTGGCTACACCTCACCTTGCCCCACTAGAGGCCCGTGGGGTTGGCAGTGCTGTCCCCTGGGAACTTTTCACATCCCTCTTCTCTTCAAGACCTTCTCACCTAAGTTATGTGGAATGTTGTGCCTCTTTATTCAATGATTCCTCTCCCATATTACCTAACACTTCACCAAAATACCTGGGTACCTCTGGATTCCAGTATCACAAACTGACATTGCCTCAAAACCAGGGCATGGGATTTCTTTTTATCTTAAACAAGATCCATGTTTGCATTGCTGTAAGTAAGTGTTAGATGAACCAGACATAACAAGAAACAGCACTGTTGATTCAATACGGAGCCACCTCTATTTCCTCCAGAGATACCTCCTCTTACTCTTCTCTACCAAACACAAGAAGATATTAAAAAATAGGGTGCCTGGGTGGCTCAGTGGGTTAAAGCCTCTGCCTTCAGCTCAGGTCATGATCTCAGGGTCCTGGGATCAAGGTCCATATCAGGCTCTCTGCTCAGCAGGGAGCCTGCTTCCTCCTCTCTCTCTGCCTGCCTTTCTGCCTACTTGTGATCTCTCTCTCTGTCAAATAAATAAATAAAATATTAAAACAAAAATACGATGTCTGATTTGAGACCGAGATGGATAATAACAATATCAGCTTCTAAATGATAAATTCATATGCATCTGGCCCAGTCACACAAACAATGGTTTCAAAGTGTCTTCCAGAGAGAGGAGAGAGCAAGAAAAGCACCTCGCCTGCTGGCCAGCCGGAATGGCTTCACCTTGCCCCGATCCCCGTAACCCCTTGGATTGTTTACAAGGGTCTGCTATCTGTCACCCAGGTGTGCTCTCTGGCTCCCTGCTCGGGACCAGCTCTTAACTGGTATTCTCTCTTTCAGCCCTGCCTTTCCCCAGCAAAAGAGCGCATACAGTAACTACAGCATCGCAACCCAGTTTCTACACAGTTTCATTCCTCTGCAATAAAGGCAAACCTCTGAAAGTTACTTACGTGGAAGTGGCAAAGGCAAGCCCTGGATCTGGAAGCCGAGTTTGCTGATGCCAGCCCACTTAAATAGCTGGGCTGGCTTACTCGGGCTGTTGATAGCACGTTTATTTACGCCTGGGAGTGCACGCTCAAGCAAGGACCTGAAAAACCTGCAGCGTGGGCAGCAGGGCAACCACTGAAAGTATGCCCAGGTTACATCTCTTCTGGTTCTTCGAGTCTGATAGGCAGGCGGTGACTTCTGAGTTTCATGGAACTTTCTCGGCACCACCTTCTTGTCCCTGATATCTTTCTTGGCCAGGCAAGACTCTTCACCAAGATTACATGAGTGATGCAGTTGAGAGCGGACAGAAAGAACAAAGGACCCGGAACCGTTGCGCCAAGTTCTTATTTTGAATGGGCTTCCAGTTAGATGTTGCCGTATTTTAAACCCTAGGCTTGGTGAGGTTGATTTCACAGCTCTGTGGGCTGGATGCCAAGTTAAGAGCCTGGACAGTTGCCCAATCAATGAAAACGTGTGTGTGTGTGTGTGTGTGTGTGTGTGTGTGTGTGTGTGTGACTTTTTTTTTTCTGGGAACAGAATGTACAAATAAAGAACAGTTACAGGGGAGGTTCAGGCTAGGATGATACAATTTTAGGTCCCCTTCAAAAACGATTTTAATTTCTTTCTTCTGCATCTGTACTTTCCTCCTGACTTTCCCTCCCCTTCCTTTGTTAATGAAATTCCTATCTAAAAGTTGAGAGATTCCCCATGAGAACTCAAATAAAAAGCCTGTGTGTGAGCTAGCCTGTGGGAAGAGACACTCCAAACGTGAGAGAATGTTCCGTGGTTCATGTGATCATCAGTGGAAACGTTTCTGGGGGCGGGGGTATGTGTGTGGGTGTGGGGACCCAGGTAACCGATGTTTATCTGCTTTTTATAGTTAGATACAAAAGTTAATAGTCAATTGCAGCATTTCTAAACACATCACTGGGTATGATTTTGAGGGGATAAAGGAAGGGAGACAGGCTTTGGTGAGATCCTCTATGGGAGTATCAGTGTGTATTTGCTAGTAAGTGCCCACCCAGATTTACAGCCTATATTCTTCACTTTGCTGGACAAAGAAAAAGCCCACTTGATTCTCTCGGGAACAGCTCCCATATGGGAAAGAAGAAGAGCAATCATTAAGAATATTTCTTTCCTTCTTGGAAAAGGGGGGAATGGTTATAAAACATGTGTGGGAGAATAGTAGAGACAGGGGGCCTGCCTATCCCAACCCTGGTTACCAGAAGAATTCTTTTGTTGCCTAACTCATTGCCCAACTTTTGACTGTTCTGTGGCCAAACCTGGACTCCAGCCTCCCAGATTTCTTAAATGGAAATGCAGGGTCTATGTCTTGTTTATCATTTGATACCCTCAGATCCTGACACGAGTTATTAGGACAATGACAATGACGATGGTGATGATGATGTCTGGATTTTCACTCAGGACTGATTTAAATCAGTATTTAGGAAGTTGCTTCAGAATGTTTTCAAATATCCTTATTTGTTTGCTCACTGTCTGGCTTCCGGAGTGTGACTTCCATGACCTCAGTGCCCTTGCGTGCCTCGCCCCCTCTGGTAACCCCGACACCCAGCACGTGTCTGGTGCATAGCAGGCGCTCAACTGATACATGCTGTTTGCTTAGTTTCTAAATTCCCTGGAAGGATGTGCAACCCAATAGACCCAAGTTTTGGAATCAGCAATCTCATCTTGGTTCAGGCAAGTTTCTTTCACTCTTGCATAACACATTGGCTTCAAGCGATTCCTCTTTCTCCAGTGTATCACGGAGATGAAATTGAAAACGGCGGAAACCGCTGGGCAGTTGGACATCACTTAAGAACTCTGCAGGTATGTGGTTTCAGGTTGCTCAGTGGTGCAGCGAGGGTACCAAGTACCCAGGCATTTTCTGTGTCCCATTTTGTAGTCTTCAGTGCGACGGCATTGCCTCCTCTCCTGGTGGCAAGGTGGTCGTGGTAGCTTGGTGTGCCCCATCCTTAAATGAAAAAAATCAAAGACAGGTAGGAGGGAAAATGGGATTTCTCCTTAGGGTCCCTCTCTGTTAGAAAAGTCTTCCCAGAAGCCATCAGCAGACTTCCAGTTATATCTCCTTGCTGAAAACTGGGTCAAATGGCCACCACACTGGCTAAATCCATGGTGGCCAGTCCAGGCCACCTAGCAGCTCTCTATGGCTGTGGCACTTTTGTTGTTGTTGTTGTTGTTGATTTTTAATGAAAAATCTTACTTCGACCCTCAGTAAAATTAAAACTATTTCAACAACCCACAAATAAAGGAAGTAGCTGGCTACAGTGATTTATTTTTTGTCTACAAGCTTAGATTGTAAGTCTGTGTCACCACTGATTTTCTGCATATCCAAGGAATAGCATGAATCTAGCAGTCTCTTATCTTTTACTGTGTCAGATAGGATTGATGATGATGTTAATTCTCAGAAACATCAAGCCTAATACTGCAACTAAGCATTAAAATTTGCCAAACAGTCTGTAAGGGTTTAAGGCTCATTTTCCTGCTCCTTCTCGTATCCATTATATTTCAGTGGAATCCCATATTCCCACGTTTGCATCTGGGAGCTCTAGCTACTGCTTCGGGTTTGTAAACTGGACACAGATGGCTGATACAGCAATTCTCACCTAGTTTTTATTTTCTCCTGGTGATGAGCAAACTTCAAATTAACACGCAGATAGGCAATTTTGTTTTCCTTCTCTTCACTGTTCTAGACCTTTTCCTTGCAGTGGGCTTCAGGAACTCTTCTCTCCATTGTCACAGATCAAGAGAATTAGGATGAAGGATGTGGTGAAAAGAAAAGTGTCTGGGACTCTTAATCTCAGGAAATGAGCCAAGGGTTTCTGGGGGGTTGGAAGGGAGGGATAGGGTGGTTGGGTTATGGAAAAAATTAATTAAAAAAAAAGAAAAGTGTCTGGGACATGGTTGGCGCTCAGTGTGTGAGTGACTGGAAGAATAGTGGAAAGAAAGGAATGCGGGCTTGTGAACCATGCAGGCTTGCGTCCAAGTCCCAGCCTCTGCCATTCCCCATCTATGCGATCCGAGGCAAGTTATACAACTTCTCCCAGACTCAGTTTCCTCATCTGTAAAATAGGTTTGCCAGAAGGGCTAGAGATAGTATATGTAAAGCACTCAGTGTAATGCCTAGAACATAGCATATGCTTGATAAATCGAAGTTGCTGCTAACAGTTACAAAAAGAAGCCCAATTTTCCTTAGTCGTCTTTGTGGAACCTACACAGGGTGGGCACTGAATAGTGAGCCTAAAAAAGCCCCGGCTGCTAAAGCAAACAGGAGTGTTTGGAAGAGTTACATAGAAGGCGGTCATATCTGGACAGTGGGCTATTCCTTTCCTGCTCAAAGCCAGAGGTCACCAAAGTGCAGAGGGACACTTTATGTATGAGGAGTGTGCAATGGTAGTGGGAGAGAAAAAGCCATTTCCTGGGGAACAGAAAACTCCCCAAGAGATTTAAGAAAATTTATCATGAGGAATATAAACCTCCCCAGGGCAAAATCTGACTTGGACAGAAGCAAATTAGGGAGAAGGATGAACAGAGTACAGAGCATACTTTCTGAAAGTTCTACCCTCAAGGTGTGAAGTTGTAGAGCGACTGAGAATCTCATTCCATCTGCGGATGGCGTGGAAGTGCCGACCCCGGCGTGCCCTTCCTGGGTCCAAACCAGCATGGGAGGTAGCAGAGGATCCGCAATGACAGAGAACCTGTTCATAGAAAAGCATGTCGGCTAACCTGGGTCGGAGATGTTTCCCATGGCTGTCCCTGGTGAGGAGGGACTGAGAGTTACAACAGAACCACATTCCAGCCTGATGGGAACTGGCAGTGATTAGGTCATTCTTTCAGTGAACTGCAGGTATGTATTTCTAAGTGTGGATTCTGTCATTTTACCTAATCCACCCTCTGTCCTTGTAGATTTCTGAGTCAGAGGATGACGAGGAGTTAGGATGCTGTGGCCCACATCCCGCACCCACTGCTGAAGGTGCCTGGGAAGGCTGTTCCAGCTGGTATAGTCCATGTCGCCTTTGCTCTTTGACTTTCGTTTTGTCTCATCCAGAGTCTAATGAATGGGGAGATCAAAAAGCATCATTTTCCCTAGAAACCCCATTCATGCTCTTGATTGGAGGAGGGGAAGGCCCTTGCTAATGGGGAGCATCAGTAATCTGGGGAGGAGGAAGGGGAGGGGGCATCTGTCTTCACCCACGAATGTCTCCAAATACATCTGCTCCTCTCCCTCAGTATGAGGGCTCACTGGTGCCAGCAGGAGCTGTGGGGTGACATTATCAAGAGGGGTGGAGCCTCCCCTAAGAGGCTGCCCTTCCATGAGTGACAGGAAAGTATTGCAGGTTGGGGCCACCTCAGCCTGACTGTCATCCCCTGATACACACGGTGAGGAAAGAAAGTCCCCACACCCATGAAATTTCAGGGACAGGCCCTGTGCTTTCAGAAAGCAGCAGGTGGGGAGCTGGGGTGAAGAAAAGCAAAATCCTTTGGTAGAAACTTGCCTGACTGGGTGCCAAACCCAGGCACAGTCCATGCTGTCAATCACCACACAGCATGACCTTTGTGGCCACTTCTCAGGGTGACTCACTGGAGCCCGAAGGAGGAAAGGAAGAGCAGTTCGCACCTCCTCCCCAGGGGTACACCCACCCAAGCTCCGTCTATTTAAGATACTTGACTTTGAGTGATTTTGCCTGGAAACAGAGAGGAAGAAGAAAGGAAAAGGGAGATCTAACAAAAATATAAAGCTTGAAGACAAACCAAAAAACAACAAAAAAATGCATGTTTGATACCGTGGAAAAAGGATTGAACCTATTTTGTGTTAAAACTGTGGATCACCTGAAGGAAAGTTTTGATTAGCAGCTACAGACCTTTTCCTCCCCCCCCCCTTCCTCTCCACCTCAGAGGTGGCAGGGTACTCAGCATGTGACTCTAGAACCTCCCATCTCCTCTCTGTGCCTCAACCCCTGTCTGCATGAGGAGGAAGTTGAACTAGATGATCCTCCTGAGGTCCTTTCTCTTTTAATCTTCTGCTCTCTAAGAGGAGAGAGTCAGCGGCCACTCGGTGGAGAGCAGCCACAGGGAAGGATGGCTTTCCCAACTTAGGGCAGAGAGAAATGAAAGGAAGCATCAATGGACAGGTACAATGTGAGAAACTATTGTGACACTGAAACCCTCCACTCACTACAGTTGGTAACAATCCACTCCTCAAGGCTCCCCAGTCCCCTTCCTCAACAACCTGGGCCTCCCCAAATCTCCTGGGATTCAGCAATTAGAGGTAACACCTGGCTGTGCATGCGTGCGTGTGTGTGTGTGCGTGTGCGTGCGTGTGCGTGTGTGTGTGTGTGTGTGTGTGTGTGTAGCAGAGGGAGAAGCCAGGACTCGGCTCCAGCTACAGTGCTTCAGGCATGTGTTTGATCAGTGCCTGACTTTCTACTACAGTCCAGGGAGACATCTTAAAAGAGAAAACCCCGAGGTGGGGGAGTTTAGGGGAATGGGGCTAGGGGAATGAAGAAGGGAGGGAGGGTGGCACTGTTTATACAACATCCCTGAAAAAATGTCTAAAGTTCTTAATTTCTGCTTTTGGCAAAAATATGCTCTAGTCTGATTTTGTTAACTAATTCAGCACAATTCTGCTCTGCACATTTCAGCAAAAACCTCCCTCCTCCATCGCCTTCTCTGAGGTTTCTGTAATGAGGTCCTGGCGGGGCCATGGGCAATGATTTAAGGTCTCTTGTAAAATGGCTTCTGTTGTGGGGAATTACATAAGTGGTGGTGTCCACCCTTGCATCTGACTTCCACCTCTCTGGAGAGTCGACTCCCAGACTAGTCTTTCCAGTGGGTTCTGAATACCCGACAAAAGGCCCAGTGCCCTGAGTTGACTTCCCAAAGATGACATTGATGAGGGAGCAAAAGGCAAACTAAGAGCAAAGTACAAGTGAACACCCCACACCTCCCTCCCAGGTAGAATATTTGTGACATTCCTCAGCCACTCCTGGCTTCCCAAGAACAAAGGGGGAAAATAGCCAACTGATAGAGATCACAGTCACTCAGGACATGGGTCTCCATCACTTTGCAATAATCTTAATGATTTACAAGGAAAAAAAAAAAAGCAGTCTTACCAACAGCCAGACCTCCAGAAACTTACAGAATCAATTTCCTGAGGCCCTCCCCTCCACAAGTTAGAAGACCTTATATGATCAGTCACTCCTCACAACCCCAGGCAGGTCTTTCTGCCCACAGGTCCTGTCCTTGTGTTATAATAAAACTACCTTTCAGCACTGAAGATGTCTTGTCTCCAGAATTCTCTCTTGACTATTCGTTCATATTTCACATCACCACCACTGAGTTTGTTCCCTGACTCAAAGGGAAATAAACTGCATTTTTCATGATGTTGCCCCCTGTTGCCCCGTCTGTCCCAAGGCCAAATCTCAGGCTAAAGAAAGTTTACGGTGGTACCAGAACTCAGAGGGAAGGTTCTGGAGAAAGTGTGGACCTGGCTCAGACCATGGTGACCAATGGCCCTGGTTTTCCCAGCACTGTCTTGGTTTAGCACTGGATATCCCATGCCCTAGGAAACTCCCCAGTCCTGGGAAAACTGGGATGGTTGGTCAACCTGTCCTAGTTTTCTTACATTGTAGCCAGTAATTTAACCTCCTCCCCTTTTTAAAAGATTTATTTATTTATTTATTTAGATTTTATTTATTTATTTGAGAGAGCCAGAGCCAGAGCCAGAGCAGGATGAAGGGCAGAGAAAGAAGAAGACACCCTGCTGAGCAAGGAACCTGTTGCAGGGCTCAATCCCAGGACTCCAGGATCACGCCTTCAGCCCAAGGCAGATGCTTAACTGACTGAGCCAGCCAGGTGCCCTAGTCGTGGGAGAGAAAATCTTAAGCAGACTCCACACTGAGCACAGACCCCAGTGTGGGGCTGGGTCTCATGACATTGAGATCAAAACTGGAGCCAAAGCCAAGAGTCTAGTGCTTGACCTAGTGAGCCACCCAGGTGCCCCAGGAATTTAACCTCTTTGAACCTTACTTTCCTCATATGTGAAATGAAGACAGTGATCACCACCTCGTGTGATATTTGAGGAGTAGGGTTGATATCCCACTCAAAGACTGTTTAGGAAGAAAAGAGGATTGGGTAACAAAAGTAATGTCTTTGTGCCTCTGTTCCAGGAAGGAAATGGGTCCTCTCCCCCAAGCGCCTGTGTGAGTACAACACTTGAGGATTCTGGACCAATTCAGAAAGCCTCGCAGGCCCTGACTAACTCAGAAGCCTGGATTAAGGTCGCTCTCAGCCCTAAGATTATCTGATTAAGTGTGAATGGCAGAAAGCAGCCAGAAGTCACTTTTAGCAGCTACTATTTAGGAGTCACAAATAAGGGATTAGAAGCCTTTTCTTTTCAGTTGCCTTGTTGCCCCTCAGCTATTGTGCATGGAGATTCTTAACTAATAGCTGTGTTCTGAAATAGTATTTCCCAGTAGCTACTGTTTCAGGGCTGAAAAGGGAAAAAAGTTAATGTTTTCAAAAGTCTCCCTTGAAAGGCCTTTTGCAGCCCAAGGGTGAATTTCACAGATGTCTCAATCCCTGGTAGTAGAGGCTGAGGGCTGTCTTGGAGACCAGAAACTGCAAGCAAGAACTCCCATAACAAAACAGAGGCGAGGGAATTATTTATTCAAATGTCCTGATAGAAGAAGGCTTTAATCAAAGACACCATAGAAAACAGGCTGATAGGGAGTATTTGGAACATGAAGGTGTCAAAAGGATCCAGGCTTTTTCTGAACAGTGGGGAATGACTGGGGAAAATGGTCCTTCCCAGTATTGAGCAGAGCTATGTCAGCACCGATGGCATGAGGGGGCTCTTCTTAGGAAGGTGCCAAGGGCTGGAGATGATTCAAAGCGTGGCCATCTTCACCATCCCTACCCTCCCAACCCACCACAAATAAAGTCAGAAACATTAGAATTAGTGCCAGATCCTGATGGAAAATAGAAGGTTGCAGAAATCAGAAAATTCAACATGCAAGACTCTGGCACCAGTGATAACTAACTAGTCCAAGGCAGTTGATGGCATAATTTTGTGCAATTAGGACACATTTGGGAAGAGAGAATAAAAGGACTCTCCAATCAGGAATTTACTGATTTACATAAACATTAGTGTGATTGATGGTTTCAAATCCAACGGTGCCTCCTTCATATTTACATCCGAAATTAATGAGGGGCAGGATGCCAAGGACAGTGATATTGCTGGCTTTTGGTGGCACAGAAAACTGCCCACCAGACTCTGGGGAAACCTACAAAGTAGATGTTTCTAGGTCACCACGTTATTTTTCTTTTTTTTTTTTTTTTAAGATTTTATTTATTTATTTGACAGAGAGAGAGATCACAAGTAGGCAGAGAAGCAGGCAGAGAGAGAGGAGGAAGTAGGCTCCCTGCTGAGCAGAGAGCCCCATGTGGGCCTTGATCCCAGTACCCTGAGATCATGACCTGAGCCGAAAGCAGAGGCTTTGACCCACTGAGCCACCCAGATGCCCCACCACGTTATTTTTCTTCCATGTTACCCAACCCTTTCTAAAGAAAATTTAAGTCTGGAATGATTAATTCAAAAGTCATGAAATTTGATTATCTGAGTAATGCATTAAGCCATGACCATTAACTAGGACTGCACAATAAATCACTCCAAAGCTTAGTGACTTAAATTAACCACAATCGTTTTATTACCTCTTCCAGTTTCTGTGGTGAAGAATGCAGGGAGGGCTCAGTGGCAGATTCTGGTCTGTGGCCCCTCATATGGTTGCAGGCAGCAGTGGCAGGAATTAGAACAGCAGAGAAGCTAGAGAAGCTGGTGTCTCCCTGGTGTCTCCCTCATGTGGTCTCAAGGCCTCTCCATGCAGTCTCTCCACAAGTGCTGGTTGAGCTTCCTCACAACATGGCAGTCAAGTGCTGCAGCACAAGTAATTCCGCTCCCAAGGCAGCAGCATCAACTTTTATGACACGGCCTTCGAAGTCATGTGGCATCACTTCTACCACATACTCACATTGCTTACAAGTGGGTCATAAGGCCACCTAACTCAAGGGGAATTAGAGGAGAATTCTTAATTCTTACTGGAGAAATGGCAAGGTTCCCAAAGAGCAATGTGGGGTGGGAGATATTATGGTCGTCTTTGGAAAATACAACATGTCATAAGATATGATAACTACAGTCATAAACTTTAAAAGAAATTTTTGAATTTTAAGAAAATAATGTTAACCTAATAGATCTCTCAATTAGTGAAATATGTACTGAAGAACTAGTGTTAACTTCCTTCGACCCCTTCTCCCCGTTACCTCTGATTCTTCAGGGTCAAAGAGGAGGGTGTAATGTGCTGTATTGGTTTGCTGGAACCACCATAACAAAGTACCAAAACTGGGGGCTTATACAACAGAAATGTACTGTCTCTCAGTTCTGGAGGCTAGAAGTCTCAGATAATGGTGCCAGTAGCATTGATTCTTCCTGAGAGTCATAAAACAACAATTGGTTCATGCCTCCCCTTAGTTTCTGGCAGTTTGCTGGGACTCTCTGTTGTCCCTTGTCTTGTGGAAGCATCTCCCCCATCTCTGCCTTCATCTTCACATAACATTCTCCCTGACGCATGTGTCCCGTCCAAATGTCCCCTTTTTATATGGACACCGGTCCTATGGGACTAGGGCCCCACCCTACTCCAGTGTGACCTCATCTTAACTAATATATCTGCAATGACTTTATTCCCAAATAAGGTTACATGCTGAGCTTCTGGGGTTGAACTTCAACATGTGAATTGGAGGGGGCATTCAACCCACATGTCTCCCATTTTCTGAAAGAAGGAGCTTCTTTTAATATGGTTTCTAAGAATACAAACAAGAGAGCAGAACCCAATTGCAAGTAACATTTTCAAATTTTGTATCTTCTTTCCATGGCCCTTGCCATTCTCTTTTACCTCCTAAACCCATTCAGATTTAATAAAAAGTAAAGGTTTTTATTAAAGCTATGGATGCTGTTAGAGTATTTTAGGATTAAAGCTGGTTTTTACTAAAATTTCATTAATTAATTAATTAAATGTTATTATCAGCTGTTGGCTATGGAATATCAATCCCTCCCAAATTCTCTATAATCCTAATGCCACTAGTTATAGAACTTCAAACTGTGTAAGATTTTTCAAGACTTTATCCTTCTTGGAACCTGGGTCTCATATCTATGCAGCAACTTAGTTCATTTAAGAGGACAATTTATTGGCTTGGGGAATGTGAGATTGTTCTCTCCTAATATTGTGCAGACATTTAAAAATGTATTTCCTTTGGATGTTTAAAGTAAAAAGAAAGACAGGCACCTCCCACTGCCTCATTAGAGAAGCCACATGTCTTTGATTTTCCTGACCTAGCACTTATCTTGTATTTGATGTTTTCAAAATACCATCTAATCCTTAAATAGCCAGTTCCCACTACATCTTTGTGAGATGTGAGGATTCTTGCCATTTTTAGTAAAGGGATTTGAAGCAAAAAGCACCAAGGTGACCTGAGCAAGGCAGTATAACAAATCAGGACTAGACCCAAGTTTCTGCCTTTCATGAGCTAAAGCTTTGTTTTGTGCAAACCCAGGGACAGATTCTCACGACCACATCCCTTTCCCCTCTCCCAGAAGCCAGATGTCCCCTTTCCCATTTGTTCTGCCATCACTGGAGAGGCCGATGAGGGAGGGTCTAGCAGATACCCACTGAGAGCAGGCCTATTCTTCATGTTTCAAAACACCTCCTGGAGAGTCTCAGCAATCAGAAGGGGAACCTTTGGGATATAAAGCCCCAGTCACCAGATGGGCAACCCAATGCAATCTCGTTTGTCCCCATGGGTGGTGAGATCTGGGAAAACCAGGACACATATCAATCCTAAAAATTATATGGAAAGTGTTCCTTCTAGTCTTAGAAAACTGTAATCTTCTTGATCAGAGACTCTACTAGAAATACGCCCTCTGAAATTCTTTAGTCTAGTCTTAAGTCAACAAATAATAATTGCAAACTGTACGGTTTTTCCTAAATTCTAGGAAGATGCTGCCAGACAAAATCCCAGACATCATATGTGGCTGCCTCCCCAGGAAGACTGGTAGACACTATAACACTCTCTAGTATTTGCAGAGTTCTTGGGTTTTCCTCTGACGAGAGAAGACTGCATATCATTGGCTGGTCCTATACTTGAGTGAAGGAAAATTAGTGGCATGGAAATTATCTTATTTAAGATCATTCAAGACTCCACCCAGACCAGCATTTTACTCTTAGGCAGGCCATTAAAGCAAAAAGCAAATGCAAATTGCAAACTCCTCTGCCAATTTACCAAGCATACCCTTTCCCTTCTTTTCTCTTTAGTGATTCACTTTAAAGCTCTTTACTTGGCAGACATATAGCTAGTAAAGTATGTTTTACTTTGATTATAGGATACTTGGGTAGAATAGCATATGATGTGGACCTCTTTCTAAGCATGCATATAAGTTCAGGGGGTGCCTGGGTGGCTCAGTGGGGTAAGTGTCTGCCTTCAGCTCAGGTCATGATCCCAGGGTCCTGCATCAGGCTCCCTGCTCAGTGGGGAGCCGCTTCTCCTTCTCCCCCTCCCCCTTTCTGTGCAGTTGTGCCCTCTCTTGATCTCTCTGTGTCAAATAAATAAATAAAATCTTTCAAAAAAATACAAGTATAAGTTCAGGCTTTTCAACCTCATATCAAAATGCCGAGTTGGTCCTGTACACCTAATTCTAAGCACAGGGATCTAAGCAGTTAGGTCTATTTTCCTAATCAATACTAGGAAACTCATCCCATTTTTCAGTTTGTCTTAGTTTAGGTTTTCAGGTATAAAACTTTTACATTTACAATGTCTATTATTTATACATGCTTTAATGATTTTATTTTTAAGGAGTTTTTTTACTACAAGGCACCTCAAATCTTTTTTTAAATAATGTAAACATGGTATTAATAATAAATAAAACACATAGTATTTAACACTAAGAATTTCCTTAAAAATCATTATGTTTTGAGGTACCTGGGTGCCTCAGTCTATAAGCGTCTGCCTTTGGCTCAGGTCATGATCCCGGAGTCCTGGGATCGAGTCCTGGGATTGAGCCCCGCATTGGGCTCCCTGCTCAGTGGGAAGCCTGCTTCTCCCTCTCTCACTCCCCACACATATGTTCCCTCTCTAGCTGTGTTTCTCTCTGTCAAATAAATAAAATATAAAAAAAAAAAAAGTCATTGCGTTTTGTCCACAGGTTGACTAGAGAATGCTGGTAAAAGATAACCAGTTCTGGTGTTTTGCTGGGACACACTCATACTGCCATATTGGAAGTTAAGATACTAAAATCTCTGTGTGAATTGTTTAAAGCCATTGCCCTAAGCCTCCTGATGATGTACCACAGGCATTAAACTCTGTCTCCCCTGGGACTTCTCCCTTATTCACCTTCTCCAGGATCCAGCAACCAAAGGGGCGCTAGAGGACCAACTCAAAACTATGAGCAGTTGCCAGTCTCTCATGTTGGTAATCAAGCTGTTCTGGCTATGTCTTTTAATATTCCCCTAAGAGGGAATGTCTTTGCTACTCTTGCATCCCTTTAGTGCAAACAATAGCTTCACACTAAATTTTTGCAAACAATATTCTGAACGACTGAGCCACACATCTATGGTGACCCACAGATAATATTCTTTTAAGGACAGGGTAGTGGTGAAGAATACAGATTCTGAAGCTGGGTTGCTTGGATTCAAGCCCTGGTTCTGCCTCATATTTGTCCCTGTGACCTTAGTGGGTTCTGTATCTTCTCCATACCTCATTTCTTTGTCAGTTGGAGGTAAGAGTGATATCTCCTCATAAGATTGTTGTGAGAAATGAATAGTAAATGTAAGTTGAGGAGTTAGAACAGCGCCCATAGTAAGCTCAGCACATTAGCCATTATCATTGGGCATCCACCATGTGTCAGGTACAGTACTAAATACTTTCTGTTATCTTACCCCCCAACACTCAATCAAGTAGGTATTATTGTCTCTTTTTTTAAAAAGATTTTATTTATTTATTGACAGAGAGAGAGATCACAAGTAGGCAGAGAGGCAGGCAGAGAGAGAGGAGGAAGCAGGCTCCC
>PITA01029735.1:0-17479 GCA_004023965.1 Spilogale gracilis | reverse complement strand
CCCCCTACTCCTGATCTCAAACACAGACAGTGAGTTCATCAACATCCTGTCCTCAGATACTACATAGTACAGAATATGAAAAGCCAGAGCAGAAGTTTAGTAGATTGGATCTACATATTTCATGGGCTAAAGAAACAATATTGTATGACTATCTAAAATAAGCATTGTCTTCTATAGAACAGTTTTTCATTCAAAGTTTTTTTCATCTAAATGTTGTTAGTGTATTCTCTCTATATATGTATTCTACTTTCTACCCATATTATATTTTTTATATTTTTCCTATTATTTACATCAGGATTCATTTTCCTATTATTTACATCAAGCCCTATTTTGTCAACACCCTGGAGTAATCAATGAATCATCATGTAATCTCTTTATCTTCTCTTCCTGAATAACAACAACAACACATTTTAGAGTGAAGCTAAAAGTCCCTTCAATAAATTGAACCAGTCCATTGTCTAATCCCTTATTCTGTACATTATCATTAAATAGAAAAGTTTTCATTTTAGTGTCATGAGAGACGTTTTGCAATAGGATATTTAGTTTCAAGATGTAGAATTGTTGATTGTTGGTATATAATGCATCATAATACTGTGAAATTTCTCGCTCTTTTTTTCCCTTACATGCCTGAGTTCTCTTTTCACTCATTTCACTGGTTAGCAAAAAAATATTGCTGTTGATTATTTGAGGCAAATTCCAGCTGAGGTGGATAGTGCCAAGTGCTGCTGGGAAAGCATATGAGACTCACAAGAGATGAACATTCCTTTGCTCTTTCTCAGGACTGGAGGAAACAGGTTGAAGAGCACTTATGAGAGAAACAGACATCACAATGACATTTTGTAAACAAACTTATGTCAATCCAAGTGTACGATGACTATTTCAATGATAAAAGTCAATGTTCTCAATGAACAATCCTCTATAATTAACAGCTGTGTATAGACTCTGATCTCTCAACAGTTTTTGGTAGAGATATGAAACATATACCTGAGACTTGAAGATATAATTTTAGACTTTCCTGCCTAACTACTCATTCATGTTTCTTTTTCCCAGTCACATGTAAGTTATGGTCACGAGTTTAGTTTTCCCTCTGCTTTTTGTTTCAGTGAATTCTAAACTGTCCTGGATATCTTATTGTTGAATTACCTGTGTGGCTCATTGGAAGTGAAATTTAATCCATTTAATGAACAAATACTTGCTATTGTGTTAAATGAAATAACTCATATGTGAATGAAGTAATAGACATCAACCAGTTATTCTTTATTTAAATAAGTGACTTTTAGGACACTTTTGCTGTTTCATATGAATTTTAAGGACAGCCTTGTTGAGAAAAGAATGGTATTATTCCCTAAATTGTCCAATAAAAATGCAACAACTTAAAAACACCTATTAAGGATTCAGAAATCGCTACTCCTTATTTTTTTTATTGTTACTTAATTTTTTTTCCAGGGTTTCAAGATTCATTCCCCATTCCCCACACCCAGTACTCCATGCAATAGGTGCCCCCAGTACCCACCACCAGGCTCTCCCATCCCTCCACCCCCCTCCCTCCAAGTCCCTCAGTTTGTTTCTGTGTCCAAAGTCTCTGTTCTTTCGTTTCTCTCCCTGGATTACCCTACTTCCCATTTACTTTCCTTCTCCCACTGTCCTCCAGGTTACCCCTCATGCACCGCCAGTAAGTGAAACCATGTGATACTTGACTTTTTCTACTTGGCTTATTTCACTCAGCATAATCTCTTCCAGTCCAGTCCATGTTGCTACAAAAGTTGGATATTCATCCTTTCTGATGGAGGCATAGTATTCCATTGTATATATGTACCACATCTTCTTTATCCATTCATCTGTTGATGGGCACCTTGGCTCTTTCTACAGTTTGGCGATTGTGGCCATTGCTGTGATGAACATTGGGGTACACAAGGCCCTTCTTTTCACTACATCTGTATCTTTGGGGCAAATGCCCAGTAGTGCAATTGCAGGGTCATAGGGTAGCTCTATCTTTAATTTTTTAAGGAATCGCCACACTGTTTTCCAAAGCAGCTGCACCAGTTTATATTCCCACCAACAGTGTAAGAGGGTTCCCTTTCTCCGCAGCCTTTCCAACAGTTGTTGTTTCCTGATTTGTTAATTTTGGCCATTCTGACTGGTGTAAGGTGGTATCTTGGTGTGGTTTTGATTTGAATTTCCCTGATAGCTAGTGACGGTGAACATTTTTTCATGTGTCTGTTAGCCATTTGTATGTCTTCTATGGAGACGTGCCTCTTCATGTCTCTTGCCCATTTTTGATGTGTTCATATTCTTTTTGGATGTTGAGTTTGAGTAGTTCTTTATAGATCTTAGATACCAGCCCTTTGTCCAATAGTTCATTTTTGCATTTGTTTCCTTCCTTTGCCTCTGAAGACATGTCTAATAAGAAGTTTCTATGGCTGAAGTCTAAGAGGTTGTTGCCCATGTTCTCCTTAGGATTCTGATGGTTTCCTGTCTCACATTTTCATCCATTTTGAATTTATTTGTGTCTATAGTGTAAGAAAGTGGTCCAGTTTCATTCTTCTACATGTGGATGTTACATTTTCCCAACACCATTGTTGGAGATTGCATTTTTTTTTCCATTGGATATTCTTTCCTGCTTTTTTGAAGATTAGTTGACCATAGAGTTGAGGGTCTGTTTCTGGGATCTCTAATTCTATTCCATTTATCTGTGTCTTTTTTGTGCTAGTACCATCCTGTCTTGATGATCACAGCTTTGTAATATAGTTTGAAGTCCAGAATTGTGATGCCTTCTGCTGTGCTTTTCTTTTTCAGGATTGCTTTGGCTCTTTGGGGTCTTTTCTTGTTCCATACATTTTAGGATTGTTTTAACTCTGTGGTAATTGATGGTGGTATTTTGATGAGGATTGCACTGAATGTACAGATTGCTTTGGGTAGTACAGACATTTTAATAATCTTTGTTCTTCCAGTACATAAGCATGGAATGCTTTTCCACTTTTTCGGTGTCCTCTTCAATTTCTTTCATCAGTGTTCTATAGTTTTCAGGGTATAGAACTTTTACCCCTTTGGTTAGGTTTATTCCTAGGTATCTTATGGTGCAGTTGTAAATGGGATCAATTTCTTAATTTCTCTTTCTGCTGCTTCATTACTGGTGTATAGAATTGCAGTAGATTTATGTACATTGATTTGTATCCTGCAACTTTACTGAATTTGTGTGTCAGTTCTAGCAATTTTTTGGTGATATCTTTCAGGTTTTCTACATAGAGTATCTTCTCTTCTGTTAACAGTGAAAGTTTGGCTTCTTCCTTGATGATTTGGATGCCTTTTATTTCTTTTTTTGTCTGGTTGCTGAGGCTAGGACTTCTAGTACTGTGTTAAACAAGGGCGAGAGTGAAGATTCCTGTTTTGCTCCTGATCCTAGGGGAAAAGCTTCCCCACTGATGGTGGTATTAGCTGTGGGTCTTTAAATGTTTGGTAGAGTTCTCCTGGGAAGACATCCAGGCCTGGAATTTTATTTGTTGGGAGTTTTTGATTACTAATTCAATTTCTTTGTTGGTTATTCATCTGTTCAAATTTTTTATTTCTTCCTGTTTCAGTTTTGGTAGTTTATATGTTTCTAGGAATTTCTCTTTTTCTTCCAGATTCTCATACTTGGTGATATAATTTTTCATAACATTCTCTTATAATTGTTTGTGTTTCTGTGGTGTTGGTTGTGATCTCTCCCCTTTCAGTCATGATTTACTTATTTGGATTCTTTCTGTGTTCTTTTTGATAAGTCTGGCTACAGGTTCATTAGTTTTATTAATTCTTTCAAAGAACCAGCTTCTAGTTTTATTGATCTATTCTACTGTTTTCTTTTTTGTTTGTTTCTATATTGTGTACTTCTACTCTAATTTTACTATTCCCCTGCTTCTTTTTTTTTTTAAAGATTTTATTTATTTGACAGAGAGAAACACAGCCAGAGAGGGAACACAAGTAGGGGGAGTGAGAGAGGGAGAAGCAGGCTTCCCGCCAGAGCAGGGAGCCCGATGTGGGACTTGATCCTGGGTCTCCGGGATCATGCCCTGGGCCGAAGGCAGTCGCTTAACCAACTGAGCCACCCTGCTTCTGCTGGCTTTACCTTTATGTTTTCATCCTTTTCTAACTCCTTTAGGTGTAAGGTTCAGTTGTGTACTTGAAATTTTCTTGCTTCTTGAGGTAGGCTTGTATTGCTATATACTTCCCTCTTATGACTGCTTTTGTTGCTTCCCAAAGGTTTGGGGCTGTCATATTTTCATTTTCATTTGTTTCCATGTATTTTTCTATTTCTCCTTTAATTTATTTGTCTCCATTCATTTTTTAGTAGGATGTTCTTCAACCTTCATGCATTTGTGGTCTTTCCAGTTTTTTCTTGTGGTGGACTTCAAGTTTCATAGCATTGTGGTCTGAAAATTTGCATGGTGGTGATCTCAGTCTTTTTGTACTTCTTGAGTCTTGATAGTGGCCTAATATGTGATCTATTCTGGAGAATATCCCTTGTGCACTCGAAAAGAATGTGTTTGCTACTTTAGGATGAAATGTTCTGAATGTATCTGTTAAGTCCAGCTGGTCCAGTGTGTCATTCAAAGCCATTGTTCCCTTGTAGATTTTGCGCTTAAATGATGTGTCCATTGCCTTAAGTAAGGTGTTAGTCCCCTACTATTATTCTGTTGTTCTCAGTGCATTTCTTTATGTTTTTTATTAATTGATTTATATATTTGGGTGTTCCCAAGTTGGGGCATAAATATTTCCAATGGTTAGATAGTCTTGTTGGACAGACTCCTTTATTATGACATAGTGCCCTCCTTCATCATTTGTTATAGTCTTTGTGTTAACATCAAATTTGTCCAATATAAATATGGATACCCTAGCTTTCTTTTGACATCTGTTAGCGTGATAGATGGTTGGTTCTCTGTCCCCTCACTTTCAATCTGCAGGTGACTTTAGGTTTAAAATAAGTCTCTTTTAGGGAGCACATATATGGGTCTTGTTTTTTTTTTTTTTTTTATCCATTCTGATACCCTATGGCTTTTGATTGGAGCATTTAGTCCATTTACATTCAGAGTGATTATTGATAGAGATAAGTTTAGTGCCATTGTTTTACCTATAAAGTCAGTGTTTCTGGAGATTTTCTCTGTTCCTCTCTAGTCTGTTGCTTATGGTATTTCTTTCCCATTTAAAGAGTCCTCTTTAATATATTTTGTAGGGATGGTATTAGTTGTCATGCATGACTCCTTTAATTATTGTTTGTCAGGGAAACTCTTTATCTCTCCTTCTATTCTGAATGATAGCTTTGCTGGATAATATATTCTTGGCTGCATATTTTTCCCCTTCAGCACATTGAATATATGAAGCCACTGCCTTCTGGCTTGTCACGTGTTTGTGGAGAGAACTGCTGCTAATCTTATTTGTATTTCTTTGTAGGTTAGGGGTCTTTTTTGGTAGGTTTCCCTTGCTTCTTTCTGGAGAATGTCCCTTATCTCTGTATTTCGCAAATTTTACTACAGTATATCTTGGTGTTGGCTTGACTTTGTTGATTTTGATGGGAGTTCTCTGTGCTTCCTGGAATTGGATGTCTTTTTACTTCCCCCATTACGGAAGTTCTCAGCTATAATTTACTCAAATAAAACTTCTTCCCCATTTCCCCTGTCTCTTTTTTCTGGGACGTCAATGATATGAATGTTATTATGTTTTATGGAGTCCCTGAATTCCCTAAGTTTACATTGATGGTCCAGTATTTTTTTTTTCCTCTTCTTTTTAGCTTCCTAATAATGTTCAAAATGATGTTCCATAATTTTATATTCTATATCATTTATTTGCTTCTCTGCCTCTTCCATCCTGGCTGTTATTACATCCAGTTGGTTTTTCATCTCGGTTAAGAGCATTTTTTTTTTTTAATTTTAGCCCGACTAGATTTAGGTCTTTTATCTCTGCATTAAAAGACTCCCTGGTGACTTTTATGTTTTTATCTAGCCCAGCTAGTATCTTTGTGACAGCTGTTTTAATTTCTGATTCAGGCATATTACTGATATCTGTTTTGATTAGATCCCTGGCTGTGACTTCTTCCTGTTCTTCCTTTTGGATGAATTCCTCTGTTATGGCATTTTATCTAGGTCTCTTCTTTCTGAGTGTTAGAAAAGCCTGTTAAATTCCTGCACCTGAGAGTAATGGCTATATTAAGAAGACATCACTTACTATCCAGGGCCTGATGCTTCAGGAAGTGTTTCTGGTGTGTGCTAAGTGCAGTCAACTGCTATGTTTTGGCTGCTGTTTTGGGCAAGTTAGTCTTCTGCAGCGTTTCCCCTTGCCTGCAGGCAGAGTGTTTGGATCTTGTCAATTGTGTGGTTAAGTTTTAACTAGTGTGCTTTGGTCTGCTTGATAAGAGGCTAGATTCTATTTCTCCTAGTGCTGAACTTTCAGTACTCTATGATCAGTAGACTTGCTGTGGGCAAGGGGTTTGTGATGGTCTTCTGGGGGAGGGTCCCACTGCTACTATGAGTCTCAGGCACACTTGCCCTGGCTCAGAAGTACTTGCAGAGGGCAGGACAGTGGTGCTTGTATGTAAGTGACTCAAGTCTGTACTGTGGGGTGCTATGCTGCTCACTCAAGTATATCTGTGCTTATGGGCAGGGGCTGGTTGGGAGAATGGCGTTATCATTGAGCTCTCTTATCCCCAGAGAGGGGAGTCAACCCCCACTGCTGTTAATGATGCCTTCACAGAAGAGCAAAAAAATCTCTCTTCATTTGTCCCAGGTTTCTCTCAGATCCCTGCCTTCATCCTCTCTGTGTCTGAGCTGTCTGCCACCTGGCAGCACAGTGCTTCTGTGTTTTATCTCTGGCATGCTAGCTGGGTTTCAGAACTCTAAATTTTAGGGACCTGGCACTAATCCTCTGAGGGAGGGTGTTGCTGGGCTGTGCCTGGTGCCAGTTTGTCCCAGAGGGACAGTCACGTGAATGTGCAAGGGCTTGAAATTTATGGTAAAGTGCAGCAAAAAGCTGGTATCCAGAGTAGAGCACTCAGCAGGTGTCTCTGGTCCTATGCTAATGAATGGACAGGGCAGTGGAACACTGGCTCTTTTGTTCTAAAAAGCAGTGCCGCCTCTCCAAAATGCACTCTAAGAAGGGGTACTGTCTCAACTAGTGCAACCCAGGGAATCCTCAGAGCACACTGTCTGCCCCTGGGCTCTACCCTCCTTCACCACAGGAGAACCTCTACACCACCAGACTCCACCCCAGTGATGGTGTGGACTTCTAAAACTTCAGAATTTGAGCTCCAATGCTTGTAAAAGCTTATGGTAATCATCATCCCCTCTCATTTTCCCTGTCAGTGGCTTTGGTAAAGGGTTTTTCTTGTGCAATGCTCTGGGCCCTGCTCTCTCTATCTCTAACATCTCTATCTCTATCTATCTTTCTCTTCTCTTCCACTCTGTCTTTCTATCCATCATCTTTCTCTCCCTCCCCTGTTTAGCTCTAGTGATTCTTTTCTCCCCCCAAATCAATCCCTACACCTTCTACCTTCCACAATGTGGCCCGTGTTCTCCCTTTAGTTGTGCAGTTTGTTCTCTCAGTCCTCAGATCAATTTTCTGGGTGTTCAGAGTTATTTGATATTTATCTAACTGTGTTCAAGGGATGAGGCAGGCATAAGGTGTACCTACTACTGTGCCATCTTAACTCTCCAGGCCAAATTCACAATCTGGGTATCCAAAATATATGTTTATTCCAGGGAGCATAATCTCTCCACTCTGTGGGATAGTATAAATATATTAATGTGGTAACCTTTAGAAGATGTGAAGTCTACTACATAGCTTACTTTTAAAGCTTTCAGTACTGGTGAATTTGTGTGGTATATTCCCAGGGAGGGACATAAACCAGCCGGTGACATGTATCAGGTGTTTGAGAAATAATGATGTAAATAATACCTATAAGGAAAATGGGATGGGACAATGTAGTGGTTAATTTTATATATCAGTTGGTTGGGCCATGGTGCCCAGATATTTGGAGAAACACAACATGAATGTGTTTTTTTGGGAATATATTAACAATTACATTAGTAGACTTTGAGTAAAGCAGACTACCCTTCATAATGCCAATGGATTTCATCCAGCCAGGTGAAAGCCTTAATAGAACACAGAGTGACCTCTCTGAGCAAGAAGGAATGGTGCTAGAATACTGTATTGGACTTGGACTGTAACTCTACCCTCAGTCCAGCTTGCTAGCTTACCCCCTTCACATTTTGGACTTACCATATCTCCACAATTTGTGAGCCAATTCCTTATAATTAATCCCTCTTTCTATGTATACATCCTATTGTTTCTGTTTCTCTGGAGAACCCTAATACACATGAGAAGGAAAACAGACCCTTGTATGGCACTCAATTTCTGCCTCCTGCTGTCTGTGCCTTTGTGTAGATCCCTTTGAGTATAGAAAGAATCATTTACTTGCTTCTAACCAATAGATATGAAAAATATAGTGAGACTGCTACTCCTTTGGTTTGGTTGTGTTATATGACAAAACTAATGGGATGCCACTCCCTATGGTTCTGTTATATCATATAAGACTCCACCTTAGCAGGCTGAAGCAAAATATTCTCTCACCAGCTTTAAGAAGGAAATTGTTATGACATGAACTGCTTATGGAAAGGGCCACATGGCAGGAAACTTCAGGTAGCCTCTGGGAGCTGAGGGCCTCAGTTTATAGCAGCAGGAAATGAATTCTGCCAACAATCACTAGTGCTTGGGGGAGGACTTGAATCTCCAGGAAAGAATGCAGCCTGGCTGATGCCTCAATTGCAGCCTCGTGAGACTTTAAGCAGAGGGCCCACCTTAACTATGTCCTGACTGCTGACCCATAGAAACTGTGAGACAATAAATATGTGCTGTTTTAAGTTTAAAAAGGTTGTGGTAATTTGTTATGCAGCAAGAGAAAAATAATATAGATGGCTATCGCTAAATGCTGTTGGCACTCTAGAAAAAGATAATAAAAAGCTGAGTATGATTAATAAATAAGTTTTTGAAGAGCCTGAAGTCCTACCTTGTAGATCACATAGAGGTTCCCCATTCTTACAGTGAGAATGCAAGGAATATTAAGATTAAGCCTTTAGTAGTGGAAAAATATTCCATGAAGGGCTTATGTTGGGTTCAGTGGGAGAATCATAATAAAGGCTTGTGTGTTTCTGAGAAACAAGGCCAAACTATCCTCGCTGCAGGGTTATACATTTTTTTAAAAAAACCCTGGTGTGCTGATGGACCTTGGTAGATACAAGAGTATATGACCATGATAGCAAGTGGTCCTGCTTCTGGAATCACCAATTAAGAACAGGGTTTGGGCAGACCAACCATGTTTTAATGTTGAGGAGCCTGAGAGCAATCCGTCATAAGATGCAAGTGCTGCATCTCGGATTGAGCAAGAGCTTCTCTTACACAAGGGGACAGGGAGGACTGTATGACACTCATGTCCTTGATCAGGAGGGGTCATCTGATCCTACGGCAGGAATACAGAAGAAAGGGGTGGACAAATATTTTTTACCTTTCTTTCCTTTAACTTATTTCATTCCACATGTGCTTTCAGCATTTGAGGTACTTAATAAGTGTTATGAATTTTAAATATATACTTTCTTACTTCTGTAGCAATCGTGAACTATGTTTTTTCCCCCACCTTACTACTGACATGTATAAAATCTATTTAACTCTATTTTAACAGAATCACTAACCACTAATACATTAATAAATATTAATTTAGAATATTTAGTTATAATATAATTAATATCAAGTTGTCAACATTAATATTAAATTACTATTATATTAATGAATTTATATATGTATATTAAAATTATATTACTATAACTCTAATTGCCTAGATAAGCCTCTCTATGGCTCTGGTAATACCATGGGACCTTTGTATCACCTGGGTTGGGGCTAGGGTGAGAATGGCAGAGGCTATCTTCAGGTCAATGGAATAGGTACATGGAGTTTAACTCTATTTGAAATAGAGTAGGCAAGTAAAAGTAGACTCAATCCTTGACTTTATGGAGTTTAGTGTTTAGTGAAGGACAGAGCCTAGTGTCTAGAGAAGGGGAAATCAATTAATAAAATAATAAGAACAAATATATCATATAGTTAGAAGATTATTCATTCTCACAGGTGAAAAAGATAAAAATATCATTATCTTCAGCTATACATTTATTTTTATCTATCCTTGGCAAGCAGAATATGTCCTTTAATTTCTCTTTTAGCTTGCTAACCTGACTTAAAAACCAACCTTTTCTTAGTCCACAGTTCAGAATTTCCACAAATCTTTCTTTCTCATTTTATTTTAAAGAGTATTTTCTGCATCTGGTGATTTCCAGTGGACAGACTGTGAATAGGATTGGGGGAATGAAGGTTCATTTCCCCTCATGTAATTTTATAAGAAAAAACTCATTAATTCTTTACCCCTGGCACCAGGGCTGCTGACCCATATGACCCAATTTTTTAGTCATATAAATCAGCGTGGGACAGTGTCCCCAAATATCACTGGGACTTCTTGCCTGTTTTCTAACTACCTTACTCCCCCAACTTATTCCTTCCTGAAATTGGAAGGGGTGAGGAAAGTTAAAATATTTGTTTGAATTGGTGGTAGCAAAAGCCTGGCTGGAACCTGAACTTTCTGATTCCTAATACAGCATGTATCTTTCTGGAGCATCAGATAAACAGAAAATTATGATGGAAGGAGGAAGTAGTGGGAGAAGGCATTAAGTTGAAAGGAAAAAACTAAAAAAGCACTTAAAAATTATTCTTTTTTGGTTCCATATAAATTTTAGGATTGTTTGTTCCAACGTTTTGAAGAATGTTGATGGAATTTTCATCGGAATGGCATTGAAAGCATAGGTTGCTCTGGGCAGTATAGACATTTTGACAATGTTTATTCTTCCAATCCATGAGCATGCATGAGGGGTAACATGGAGGATAGTGGGAGAAAGAAAGTAAATGGGAAGTAGGGTAATTCAGGGAACAACAGAGACCTTGGACACAGAAACAAACTGAGGGACTTGGAGGGAGGAGGGTGGAGGGATGGGAGATCCTGGTGGTGGGTACTGGGGGCACCTATTGCGTGGAGCACTGGGTGTGGGTAATGGGGAATGAATCTTGGAACACTGGAAAAAAATTTAAGTAACAATAAAAAATTATTCTTTATTCATTGCTTAATTTTGTAAGTTTTTGTGATTGAGCATGGATTTTTTTTTTGTACCTAGAGAAGTCGTTATAGGATAACTTGGATAACAGAACAGAATGCAAGTATAAGCTGTCACTTATATTTTATCTGTCCCATAAATATTTTTAAGCCTATTAAGCTGACATTCCAAATATGGAAAGAAATGCCCACAGACATACACAGAGACACACAGATGGCAAGAATATGAAATTCTATTTAGAAAAAGGTTGGGCTTTTATAAAAAGAATGTGTAAAACTTTCAAGCAAATGTTATTAGAGGAAAATTTTAGCCTATATTTATATCTCTGTGAAAAGTGAGAGAGATAGAATAATTATTTTTATCCAATAGAGTGATTGTAGGGCCATTCCTGTAGACATAGATCATCCTCACTGATATTTCTGGGAAATTCGGGACTCAGATCAGGACATGTCAGTGCAAGAGGGGTAGCTGAGTACTACATGGTAGTAAATTGATACTGTGTAAAGTTCTTGGAACTGTAAGTAATAACAGATTCATTGTTATAAATGATTACTGCATATTTATTCCCATGTATTTCTGGGAATAGATTGAGCTAAAAAATTAATATGTGTTTCATAGTGGGCACTAGGTGTAACAGAATGGGGTTGTGATATATGTAAAAACTGTGAACAGTACACAATTAGGGAAAAATAAAATGGAGATCAGAAATTTTTTATAACTTGTCATTCCGTCATCACTAGTCCTTTATTTCTTTGAGATAGATAAAACCCTTTTGATCATGTCTTTGAAAACTTGTACCACTTGCTTGTTCAACAAATCAAAGATGAAACTCACAGAATGGGAGAAGATATTTGCAAATGATGCTACAGACAAAGGGCTGATATCTAAGATCTGTAAAGTACTCCTCAAACTCAACACTCCCCAAAAATACATTAATAAAAGGGCAGAAGACATGAACAGACAGTTCTCCATAAAAGACATACAAATGGCTAACAAACATGACAAAATCATTAGCCATCAGGGAAATTCAAATCAGAACCACATTGAGGTAGCACCTTACTCCAATTAGAATGGCCAAAATTAACAGGACAGGAAACAACAAGTGTTAGAGAAGCTGTGGAGAAAGGGGAACCCTCTTACACTGTTGGTGGGAATGCAAGTTGTTGCCGTCACTTTGGAAAACAGTGTGGAGATTCCTTAAAAAATTAAATAGATCTACCCTAGAACCCTGTAATTGCATTACTTGGTATTTACTCCATGAATTTTTTCAATACTTTACTTTACTGGTTACCCTGTTCATTCTTTAGTAGGATGCTCTTTAACCTCCATGTATTTGAATTCTTTCCAACTTTCCTCTTGTGGTTGAGTTCTAGTTTTAAAGCATTGTGATCGGAGAATATGCAGGGAATGAGCCCAATCTTTTGGTACTGGTTGAGAACTGATTTGTGACCCAGGATATGATCTATTCTGGAGAATGTTCCATGTGCACTAGAGAAGGATGTGTACTCTGTTGCTGTGGGATGGAATGTTCTGAATATATCTGTGAGGCTCATCTGGTCCAGTGTGTCATTTAAAGCCTTTATTTCCTTGTTGGTCTTTTGCTTTCCATTTCAGTGAAGGGAGTGTTAAAGTCCCCTACAATTATTGTATTATTGTTGATATGTTTCTTTGATTTTGTTATTTATTGGTTTCTATAATTGGTTACTCCCATGTTAGGGGCATAGATATTTAAAATTGTTAGATCTTCTTGTTGAACAGACTCTTTAAGTATGGTGTAGTGTCATTCCTCATCTCTTATTATAATCTTTGGTTTAAAATGTAATTTGTTTGATTGAAGGATTGCCACCCCAGCTTTCTTTTGATGTCCATTAGCATGGTAAGTCATTTTCCACCCCCTCACTTTAAATCTGGAGGTGTCTTAGGGTCTAAAATGAATTTCTTGAAGACAGCATATTGATGGGTCTTGTTTTTTTCATCCAATGTAATACCCTGTGTCTTTTTATTGGGGGCATTAACCTATTTACATTCAGAGTAACTATTAAAAGATATGAATTTAGTCATGTTTATCTTGTTCACTATGCCCAGTGGGGAGTCTAGCAATGTGTCTGGCACTCAGTAGGAGTTAAACAAATGTTTCTTTTTCTTTTCTTTTCTTTTTTATTTTATTTTATTATTTTATTTATTTGACAGAGAGAAAAGGCAGCTAGAGAGGGAACACAAGCACAGAGACTGAGAGAGGGAGAAGCAGGCTTCCCGCCGAGCAGGAATCCCGATGTGGGACTTGATCCCGGGTCTCCAGGATCATGACCTGAGCTGAAAGCAGCTGCTTAACCAACTGAGCCACCCAGGCACGCCTAAATAAATGTTTCTTAAGTAACTATGTGGTACTGAGCAATATATATATATATATATATATATATATATATATATATATATATATATTAAATTGGAATGTTAGTTTTTTTCTGTATAGGATGATAGTTTTTTTTTTTCCTTTCCTTTTCTTCTTTTTAAGGATTTTATTTATTTATTTGACACAGAGAGAGAGCATGCACAAGCAGGAGGAGCTGCAGGCAGGGGGAGAAACAGGTTTCTTGCTGAGCAGAGAGCCTGATGTTGGCTATTCCAGGATCCTGGGATCATGACCTGAGCTGAAATCAAGAGTTGGATCCTTAACTAACTGAACTACTTTCTCTTTAAGACATTTTTTTTTCATTATGGTTGACATACATGACATTAGTTTCAGGTATACAACATGGTAATTCAACTGCTCTATATGTTATGTGATGCCCACCACAAGTGTAGTTACCATCTGTCAGCATACAAGATTACAGTACCATTGACTATATTCCCTGTGCTGTGCCTTTTATTCCCATGATTTATTCATTCCATAACTGGATGCCTGAATCTCCCACTCCCCTTCACCCATTTTGCCTATCCTTCCACCCTTCTTCCCTCTTTCTTAAAAGGAAAATATTAAGCCTCAGTGTGAATAGATACCAGTCCCTTTTTATATGAACCACTTATATGCAGCTGAAATTGTTGTGCATTTTTTTCAATCCCCTAATTTTGAGGTTAAGAAGTTGGAAGTTATTATTATATTTATAGATATATATGATATATGTTATATATATTATAGATATATATGATATATATTATTAGTGGCTAGCTTATTAGTGACAGGAAAATGAATTTGTCTCCTGAGTCCTAATTACATATATTTTTTCAATTACATGGATGTGAGAAAAAAATTTCAGAAGTATATTTTTCTGATCTCCAGATTTTCAAACCCTAATGTGTTCTCCAGGTTCTTCAATAAGTAGCCCACCCATTTCTGTCCCTTGGTCTCTATAACTGTTCTGAAAAACCTAGTAAGTAGGCAATTTGCTGTATGAAAGGTTAACCACTTAAGCAGAAATCTGCTCTCAGATAGCTTTCTTGTTACTGTAGTATTAGAAAATCAATCAATGATAATTTTGAACTCTCAATTCTAGAGATTTATAATTGAAAAATAGACTTATGATGATGAAATTCAATCATCTAAGAGGTGCTCCTGGATACAGAAATCCATTTTTCTGTCATTAAATTAATTAATTTTTAAATCTTGATAGGATAATAGCTAACATTTCTAGAACATTTGCTGCATGTCAGAAACTGTGCTAAACATTTTACATGGAAACTCTCTGAGCTATGTTGTATTATAACCTACAGTTTACAGAAGAGAAAGTTGAGGCTTGTAGGTTTTAGGTATTACCTAAGGTACCGTCTGGGGTATCATCCAATTCACCTAGGGTATGGCAAAGCAGGGATACGAAAACAAGCAGTTTGACTTCAGAGATTTAGTTCCTAAATATTTCAAAATAATTCCTTTTAATTTTTTACTTCACCCAAATATAGGCTTTTCATGATTGGACAAATGGAAAGGACATGTATAATTGACTTCTTCCTGCTCATTTCCCTCCCTTTTTTTGGGTAGACAACCAATCTTTTATATGATGCCACTTCTGCTTCCCTAACCAAAGCTACTTATTCCAGTTAGTTAACTATTTGTACCTGAATTAAAGGCAGTAGTAGGCAGACAGTTGCTCTTCAACAATGTAAAATTAATCACATTGTAGCTATTCAAACAGTTCTCATCTGTTTTCACTGTCTGTAGAGCTCCTAATTTCTTCCATTATTTAAATGGAACAAGAGTCTCTCAGAAGACTCCAATTAGTTTTTTTGCAAGAATGGTTTTCATCTGTTTGTTGAAAAATATTTCCCACAAATAGCCTTGAAGTGTATTTCCCATTGAGGGATGGATTATGTCCCGTTAAACTGTATAGCCCTGCCCTGGTTTCCAGACAGCGTCACAAGGATGTACAACAGCCTCTGGCTCTTGTTATCTGCTACATGGTACCATCCCAGGTAATACAGAGTCACTCAGAGGCTTGTCATAGGATACCAAATGTTAAAGACAACAGGTCAGATCTCTGGATCCCAACTATCTTTCCATCCTGACTACACAATTCCATCTCTTACTTTTGATTCAGGTTTCAAATGCCCTCAGTTGATACCTGGTTGAGTACTCATTACTCTGGGATATACTTTGGGCCCTAAAATTTTTCTACTTTTTCTCTCTCAGTATTTAGTTTTTCTCCATATCCCAATATCACCCTTGCATAATAGCATTTAAAGCATATAAAAGTCTTAATGTGTTCATTGATCAATAACCTAATATGTTTACACACATGAGGACAAACATAATGTAAAATATAAATCCCACGGTGCCTGGGTGGCTCAGTGGGTTAAAGCCTCTGTCTTCAGCTCAAGTCATGATCTCAGGGTCCTGGGATCGAGGGCCGCATTGGGCTCTCTGCTCGGCAGGGAGCCTGCATCCTTCTGCCTCTCTGCCTACTTGTGATCTCTCTCTCTCTGTCAAATAAATAAATGAAATTTTAAAATATATATATAAAGCCCATTAAAGAAGATTATATCCTCAGCTTGAGATTAAAACTGTGTAGTGGAGAACATTGGAGGAGATATTTTCATTGGATTAAAGAGAAAGTTGACTGTATCCTCTATAAAGCATCTGTTTCTGTTATTAACCTATGTCCCTTACATGAATAGTATTCAGAAGTCTTGTTGAAAGTCATGTCACTCATCATTGGGCACCTGTGTGACTCAGTTGGTTAAGCCACTGCCTTCAGCTCAGGTCATGATCCTGGAGTCCCTGCATCGAGTCCTGCATCGGGCTCCCAACTCTGTGCGGAGTCTGCTTCTTTCTCTGACCTTCTCCCCTCTCATGCTCTCTCTCACTCACTCTCTCTCTCTCAAGTAAATAAATTTTAAAAAATAAAATAAAATTCGCAGAAATATTAAAATATTTATTAAAAAATAAAGTCATGTCATTCATCATTGAACAAGGCAATATCTTAGAATTACTATGGATTCTTCTGGAATATTGTCAACATTACTTAGTGTTCTAATTTGATTCTATTAGTTTCCAGATGGCAAGTATCTCTCAAAACCAACTTAATTATACTTGCTTCTCTGGTGGTCTTTCATGGCTTCTCAGTGTACTTTAACCACAAAGGTCCTTAGTGTGACTCAAAGCTGGACAGAAATAATGACTAGAAGAAATTAGGTGCAGACCTTACCACATGACTTATTTTTTTTTAAGATTTTATTTATTTGACAGATAAACACAGCCAGAGAGGGAACACAAACAGGGGGAGTGAGAGAGGGAGAAGCAGGCTTCCGGCTGAGCAGGGAGCCTAATATGGGACTTGATCCCAGGTCTCTGGGATCATGACCTGAGCCGAAGGCAGTCGCTTAACCAACTGAGCCACCCAGGCGTCCCGACCACATTACTTTTGTGTACCCTCACATTAGCTCTCACAAAAATTCTGTAAGTTCTCCTTAGTAACGCATGCCCATTAATACCCAGTCAGCTTTCCTCTGAAGAAATTTAAAAGACAAAAATTCCAAATATATTGTTCCACTTTATCAATAGGAAAAATATTCATGTATTCTGATAAGTGAAATGACAAGAAATCTTCTTGTAGAATCATATAAGAATGCTCTTCACTTTGAGAAATCGATATTCTAGCTTTTCTGGACAGGGAGGTGGGTCTCCCTCTAAATTTCACATTTACAAAAACAGCAGTAGTTATATCCATTGAGGATGCAACAGGTGTGGAGGGATCAACTAAATGAACAAACAAAAGATTCCCTTGAGAGTTCAGGTTCAAAAGTCACTAATCTACAGTGTAATGAACTAGAATGAACTCTTTCCAATGAAAGCTTTAAGTATCTATTAGAAAGAA
>PITA01029734.1:0-17485 GCA_004023965.1 Spilogale gracilis | reverse complement strand
GTCTGTAGTGTCATTTGCAAATATCTTCTCCCATTCTGTGGGTTGCCTCTTTGTTTTGTTGACTGTTTCCTTTGCTGTACAGGTTTTTATTTTGATGAAGTCCCAGAAGTTCATTTTCGCTTTTGTCTCCTTTGCCTTTGGAGACGTGTCTTGGAAGAGGTTGCTGTGCCCGATGTCAAAGAGGTTACTGCCTATGTTTTCCTCCAGGATTTTGATGGATTCCTGCCTCACGTTGAGGTCTTTCATCCATTTTGAGTTTGCCTTTGTGTGTGGTGTCAGAGAATGGTCTAGTTTCATTCTTCTATACATAGCTGTCCAATTTTCCCAGCACCATTTATTGAAGAGACTGTCTTTTTTCCACTGGATATTTTTTCCTGCTTTGTTAAAGTTGATTTGCCCATAGATTTGTGGGTCCATATGTGGACTCTCTACTCTGTTCCATTGGTCTATTTGTCTGTTTTTGTGCCAGTACCATGCTGTCTTGGTAATCACAGCTTTGTAATAAAGCCTGAAGTCAGGTAACGAGATGCCCCCAGCTTTGCTTTTCTTCTTCAGCAATTCCTTAGCGATTTGGGGTCTTTTTCGGTTCCATATAAATTTTAGGATTGTTTGTTCCAATGTTTTGAAGAATTAAAACTTTTTTTTTTTTAAAGATTTTATTTATTTGATGGAGAGAGACACAACTAGAGAGGGAACAGAAGCAGGGGGAGTGGGAGAAGGAGAAGCAGGCTTCCTGCTGAGTAGGGAGCCCGATGTGGGGCTCGATAACAGGACCCTGGGATCATGATCTGAGCTGAAGGCAGATACTTAATGACTGAGCTACCCAGGCGCCCCTCTTCTAAAACTTTTAAAACTTTCTTCTCATATCTAAGATTTTAATCCACCTGAGATTTTTTTTTTCTTTTTTGGGGACGGGGTATATGATGTGAGATCAGATCTTCTCCCATCCTATGGCCCTTGACAGGATGCACACCCAGTTATCCCCATACCATGTATTGAATAGTCTTAATTTTCCTGATGACCTGTAATTCCATCTCTACCACATATGAAATTTCCATGTATATGTGACTTCTTTCTGGGCTCTCATTTTTACCTTTTGTCTAGTCTATCTGTGCCAGATTATTTTAAGTTTTACTATTTGGCAGGGCAAGGACCCCTTTCCTTTTCTTTCTTTCTTTTTCTTTTTAAATATTTTATTTATTTATTTGTTTGTTTGTTTGTTTGTCAGAGATAGTGCATGCACAGGCAGAGGAAGGCAGGCTTCCCACTGAGCAAGGACCTTTGGGATCATGACCTGAGCTGAAGGCAGGTGCTTATCTGACTGAGCCACCCAAATGTCTCCTCTTTCCTTTTCATTTTCAAAGTGGTCTCAGTTCTTGTGGCCCTATGATCTAGATTAATTTTAGGATCAGCTTGTCAGGTTCTATGAAAAGCTGTATGGAGATTTTAGTAAGAATTGCCTTTAGTTTGAGGGTAATCACCATCTTTTGATACTGAATCTTCCCAATTGTAAATCTGCTTTATCTTCCCATATATTCATAAAGGATATGCACATTTTTTTCTGTTATATTTCACAATTGGTTATTACAAATACATAGAAAAACTCTTGGTTTTTTTATGTTAGCCATCTATATCTATATCTAGTTATTTAATAGTTTGTCTACGGAGTTGTATTTTTTAGGAAGATAATCATTGTCTGTAAATAAGGACAGTTGGTTCCTTTCCAGTTCTTCTCTCTCATTTCTTTTTCTTTTCTTGGCATCAGCTAGAACTTCCAGTTATTATAATGATAGTTGTTTTTTTTTTTATTTCAGGGCGATGCTTACAAATTAAAGCACGAAGTACAATATTTCCTAGAGGTATTTGGAAGGTTCTCTTTTTTTTTTTTTTTTTAAGGATTTTATTTATTTATTTGATAGAAACACAGTGAGAGAAGGAACACAGGCAGGGGGAGTGGGAGAGGGAGGAGAAGCAGGCTCCCTGCCTAGCAGAGAGCTGGACGTCGGGCTCCATCCTAGGACCCTGGGATCATGACCTGAGCCAAAGCAGACACTTAAGGACTGAGCCACCCAGACTCCCCTGGAAGATACTTACCAGGTTAAGGAGGTTCTCCTTTAGGCTCATTATATAAAGACTTAATTGGAACTGACTTGATTTTAATGATTCCTTTTTCTATATTTAATGAGCTAATCCTGTGGCTTTCTTCTGTAATCTGTTCATGATGATAGTTTTTTGGTGGGTTTATTTATTTAAAAAAAAATTTTTTTTTTTTTTAATGATGAGTCAGCCGCTGGGAAGATTTTCTTTTCATATCCCATTGACTGTATTACTTCTGAATTGGCTGTTTATAGCCTTGGTAGAGTTTTATTTTCTATTCAGTTGTTATATTGCTTTGTAGGTACTTTTTAATCTGTTGTGATGATTAACCCTTTATTGTTTATTTTCCCCTAAGTCTCTGTTCTTTACTTCTATGACTTGAGTTTTGTGTCATACTTGAAAATTCCCCATTTTATTTTATTTTTATTTTTATTTTTAAAGATTTTATTTATTTGACAGAGAGAAACACAGCCAGAGAGGGAACACAAGCAGGAGGAGTGAGAGAGGGAGAAGCAGGCTTCCTGCCGAGCAAGGAGCCCGATGTGGGACTCGATCCCGGGTCTCCGGGATCATGACCTGAGCCGAAGGCAGTGGCTTAACCAACTGAGCCACCCAGGCGTCCCGAAAATTCCCCATTTTAAAAAAATATTCATTTGACAGAGAGAGAGATAGCCAGGACCCTTGGGATCATGACCTGAGCTGAAGGTAGACACTTAGCCAACTGAGCCACCGAGGCACCTCCAAAATTCCCCATTTAAACTATAAAACTATTCAGTATATTTTAATACTTATCTGACATCTTTTTTTTTTTTTTTAAGATTTTATTTATTTGACAGAGAGGGAACACAAGCAGCGGGAGTGAGAGAGGGAGAAGCAGGCTTCCTGCCGAGCAGGGAGCCTGATGTGGGACTCAATCCCGGGTCTCTGGGATCATGACCTGAGCCGAAGGCAGTCGCTTAACCAACTGAGCCACCCAGGCGCCCCTATCTGACATCTTTTTAAAAATTATGTAATCTGGAGCACCTGGGTGGCTCAGTGGGTTAAAGCCTCTGCCTTCAGCTCAGGTCATGATCTCAGGGTCCTGGGACCGAGGCCCACATCAGGTTCTCTGCTCAGCAGGGAGCCTGCTTCCTCCTCTCTCTGCCTACTTGTGATCTCTCTCTCTGTTGAAAAATAAATAAAATCTTTTAAAAAAATTATGTAATCTGGTATTTTTTCTATATAACAGGTAAGATGGGAATCTCACTTTCTTTATATACATGTAGATATTTGCCCCCTATCGAATAAGGCCTTCTTTGTTACTGACTTGAAATATCATTTTCCTCACGTACTAAGTTTTCATATATGCCTAGGTCTGTATTTATTGCTGTGCTAAAAATCATACTGTTTTAATTATTCATGCTTTATATTAGGGCAAGTCTCTCAGGCAGGGATTTTAAAAATCTCAGGCTTCAATCTAAAAGCCTGTTCTAATTCTGCTACTTTATTACAGGTTTTGGGGACCTTGTTTAGATTAGTTACTTTGTCTCTTTAAGCTTAGGTTTCATTTCCTGAAAAATACTGATGAGAGCAGAGCAGTATGCACCTCATAGGTTGTGGTGAGCTTATATTAACACAATCCCTGCACTGAATTCTCAATAAGTGCTTGCTGTCATTGTTTTCTTTTTTTTTAAAATCAGTACTTTCATGAACATTTCTTCCTCTGCCCCTCTGGTCACTTCTTCCCTTCAAAGATGCGTGACGAATAGAGTTGAGAGCTTGTTGTGTTGCCTTCTCTCTCAGGCAAAGACTGGTTTTTTTCTGCCTGTTCTCTTGTTCCATAGGTATTGGAATCCTCCTTTCTGCTTATCTTGTGGTGAGCCTCCTTATCCTGTAGGAAAGCTGTTTATGTCTAGCTGCTCTACCAGGGTCTATGAAATCAGTCCAGTTGCAAGGGTAGAGAGAAATAAGTCCATTGTGTCCATTATGTCCAAGTAGAGTTTTTAATCTTTTCTTTGAAAAAGTGGCATATACCATATTATCAGTGCCACCTGACTCCTACATATATTTCTCAATTGGTTTAGATCACAGCCCTCTGTTTGATTAACTATCCCCAAATATCTAGAGTTATGCAGGAAAATGTTTTCCATTTATTTAACGTAGTCCTTAAAGGAAGAAGTAGCAAACAGGAGGCCGAAAAGCCAAGTCCAAACAAACAACTTTGGCATGAGGTTGTTGAATGTTTCTGTTAACATTTTAAAATGGTCAGATTTTATTTCCTTCTACTGTATCATGTTACTCAGAGAAGCAAGCAAGGCAACATTATGTGACAGGCATATATAGGCAAGAAGGTTTATTACTTTAAAATTTCAGTTTTCTGCTTTTGACAATAACCATTAAGTGGAAGATACGTGGGCTTACAGTAGATTTATAAGTTTAATCATGAACCTTTAAGCAAAACTTTGTAAAGATCCCTGTTTCTACCTCCAGGTTTCTAATAAATAGCTCTCTTTGTAGCACTCTAGTCTCTGTAACAGTTTAGTGCAATATTATTCTAAAATAGAATATTGAGAATATATTCTACAAGGATAAGTGGACATCAGAAATTGGTGATTCTTTTTTCTTCCCTGTAATAAATAAACATCTCTTCCCACTGGATTTCAAGATACATATAGGTAGAAATCAAAAGAAGTTACTAACTAGTTTTCTTTTTTAAGTGTGCACAAAGGATATTTTCCAGGGTTGCCTTGCCCTATGCTTACAATATGTTTTTGTATCTTGATGAAGAGTCAGCTTTGGAAAAACACTGTTAGCCTGCAAGTTCACTTTTCAAAAGCCTCATAATTTTGAATAGGTAATACATGGTACAAAATTGGAAAGTTTTTAGAAAGGCATAAATCTCACTTACCCTTCTGTGTTTCTGAACACCCAGGTTCCCTGTGTAAGACATCCACTAGTGCCAGTTTCTTATATATCCTTCTGGAGATTTGCTATGCAAGATTTCCTGTACGGGCATACAAATGTATATATATGCTTTATGTATACTATGATAGTATTTAAATAGCGGCCTATCTTGGCAATCCTCTTTTTTTAAAGCTTTTATTTATTTATTTGATAGCGAGAAACACAGCCAGAGAGGGAACACAAGGAGGGGGAGTGAGAGAGGGAGAAGCAGGCTTCCCGCAGAGCAGGGAGCCCGATGTGGGGCTCGATCCCGGGTCTCTGGGATCATGACCCGAGCCGAAGGCAGTCGCTTAACCAACTGAGCCACCCAGGCGCCCCCACCCCCCCCATGCCTTCTTGAGGCCAAATCTAAGGCCTTTACAAGAACGCCTGGCCTCACTTTTCAGGCTTGCCTTTAAGTCTGGAACAGTATTGGAGACACCAGCACTGGCGCGAGACCGGAGCGGATGCGGAGGGGCGGAGTCCGGCCCAGGACCCCGCCTCCCCGCGGGGCTGCCCGGCTCCGGTCGCAGCGCCCCCTCGCGGCGGCGGCCTGCGTGCTCGTGGGAGGGGCCCCGTCGCTTGGGCGGAGTCCGGCCCAGCACCCCGCCTCCCCGCGGGGCTGCCCGGCTCCGGTCGCAGCGCCCCTCGCGGCGCCCGCGTGCGTGTTCGTGGGAGGGACCCCGTCGCTTGGCAGGTCCCCGCCCAGCCCTTCTCTTCTGAGAAGTCCTTTTAATGGCTTTTGGAGCCGCTTGCTTTTACGAGGCTGACGTCCGCCTTGCCCGGGCTTTGCTGCAGACCCGACTTCAAGTGCGGAACTGCGCCGGGCCAGGCCCGAAGCTGCGGACGACCGCCCGGCGCCCCGAGGCGGGCGGAGGCCCCACCAGAGCAGCTGGGGCAGGTGTCTGCTCCCCACTCTCTCGCCGCTCCGTGTGGGGACGTTGGAGGAGTTTTGAACTTCCGGTGTTGGCGAGGCGGCGTCAGCCCTGTGGAGGGTGGCCGAGGGGCGTCGCTGTGCCCTGCGCCTGGGCGCGGCCCTTTGAACTTTGTTTTCTTTAAACTTTGGGGGTGTGGTCGCCGCGCCTCCTCTCTTGGGCCGGCGGTTCCCTGGCCACCCGGTCCTCCCTCCGGTCCTCCCTCCGCCCCGCCTTCCAGATGCCGGGGCGTCATGAGCCGGGAGGGCGCAGGCACCCCTGTGGTGGCGGAGGTGATCAGAGGTGAGTGCGGTGGCGCGGGGCGGGCCTGTCGCGGGAGCCGCCCGGACAGCCCTACTCGGGGGCCGTGGGGCCCTACTCCGGGTCGGCCAGGCGAGGGTTAGGGCTGGCCAGCTTCGGGCGGGCGGATGCTGGCTCACGGGCGTGGGTGGCCTCCGGGACTCGTCGGCCGCAGGCGGGGTCTGGCTTGGGGCGAGTCTGCACGGACAGGTGCACCTGGGAACCTGGTGTCCCGACACCCCGGCTGGGAGAGGAGTTGCCCTGCGCACCCACGGGAGCAAATCCCGGGTCATTCTGTGCACGGGATCAAGGGTCATTTGTGGTCTGAAAGGAATGAGCTCCGTCATCTGTTTGAGTGTTTGTGGTTCCAAGACATTTCAGTTGAGGAGTTTGCAAGGAAATAAATACAGTGATTGTGCGAGTTGAATTGCAGACAAAAACTGTTTAAATTACCATTTGCGGAAAAGATGCCAGCTGGCGTTTTTACTATTTTGAAGGCTGCACTTGATTTTGCCACAGTCTGAGTGTAAGTATTCCATCAGCACTCCTTATTACTGCTAGTAGGTGCTGCAGGGACTGCTCCACCGTGGTTTTTTAGGCAACACTTTTGGAGGTGAGGCAGGGGAGGAAGGGTGGGCCTCTGAGCATTACTGCTCCTTACCATGCTTGCTAAGCTTCGCAGCAGCCTGAATGCATTTATGTTCATCTCACACTCATCTTGGAAAAACCTCTCATTGCTTCTGTTGTAATGGTAATTTGTCTAATTGTAAAAATAACTACAAAAGTAGTGATCCCTAAGAATAGTCGAATAAACACATGGTTTGTTTTGTTTTTTGTGTTCTATAGCAGTAAAGGTTACTGTTGCCACGATTTTGATAGCGTTCTTTAGCTTCTATTTAAAAAAACACAGTTTCCTATTGAAATGATTTTTTAGGATGACTTGATAGCACAAATAATCTGCCTAACTATCCAACGCATGCTTGCTGTTTGCTGACATTTCTTAGCCCAGGGGAACCAAAGTTTTGTAATGAGAAGTTCCTCTAGAAATTTAGCTGTATTGCCATGTGAAAAGTTACTTACTGCTATTGAAATTTATGGTTTGAAACAATTTCTTCTTTAAAAATGTTGCTTATTTATTGTTACCTATGAAAATAGCAGAACACTTTGAAATTACTGTTTGGCACCTTTACCATGCATGGAAAAAATAAAAAATTGACTTTATCTGAAAAGAGTTGCATCATGATATGTGAAACTTTTTTTAATAACCTGAAGGAAGGAACATTGCAATTTTTCCATTTCAGATCGCCTTTGTTTTGCCATTCTCTACAGCAGACCAAAGAGTTCATCAAATGTACATTATTTCAGCATAGATAATGAACTTGAATATGAGAAGTAAGTACTGTTTTTAAACGATTGCTAATAACTTTTATTTTAAAGAATCTAAAGGTATGTTTGTAAATAGAATAGGCTTGGAAAGTGACAAATGTGTTGATTGATTGCAGAGTGCTTTTTTCTTGGTAGTATAACCTTTGGTAATAAGGTAGATCCTTAGGGAAAATATCAAAGTGAAGGAACATTCCTAAATTTAACAAGTTATATCTGAAATCTAGCAGCTTAAAGTACAATAATATATAAACTAGTATAGTAATAAGTAAAATGTGGAAAAACAGACTTTTTTTTTTTTTAAGATTTTATTTATTTATTTGACAGACAGAAATACGGCTACAGAGGGGACACAAGCAGGGGGAGTGAGAGAGGGGAAAGCGGGCTTCCCGCGGAGCAGGCAGCCTGATGTGGGACTCCATCCTGGGTCTCTGGGATCATGACCTGAGCTGAAGGCAGTCACTTAACCAACTGAGCCACAGCTTTTTTTATTCAGATGTTATTGACACTAGATTTAAGCATTATGCATTTGTCATATTTTTAGTAAGCATTCCTTACCAGAATACACTAGTTTACCACTGGTACGGCAGGATCATTCAGTTGTATGATTGATAATAATTTGGTGTATGCTTTCTTGTCTTAGTTGGCTATTGTAGTTCCCAAAAGGCATTTAGAGGATCTAGAATGTATATGTATGTTTTTGTTTTTCATTTTTAAAGCTTCTACGCAGATTTTGGACCACTCAATCTGGCAATGGTTTACAGATACTGTTGCAAGATAAATAAGAAATTAAAGGTAAAATCTTTTTTACTTAAAATTTGACTTAGGTAATCATTGTTCGCCTGATTGTGGGGAGGGAAAAGAAAGGAAAAACATACCTCTGTTTTTTATTTTAAAAGAAGTTATTTTTCACTGCAGTGGTGTTTGGGACATATATGTGATTTTTGTCTTATGTAATCATAGTGTATGTATGTTTGTTTTCCAGAGTTTTGACTGAATGATTTAAGACTGATTGGGTCATTTTGTTCTGGTTTGGACTGGGGATGCTCAGATACTTGAAAAGTCAAAGTAGAAATTGCTTAATAAAGTGAAACCTCTTGCTTTCTGATCTAATGGAACTGAAACCTAACAAGAGAAATTTCCCTTGCTTGATCATTGTTCTTTCTGCCTTTACTTTGACGGAATGCTAGCAAAGTAATGAAAAGTATTGGCTCATCTTACTTCCATTCTATCTCTAATCTCCCATGATATTGTACTCCTTGTGACCTTCACCCCACCTTTATACATACCATTAAGGAGCAAGGAAAGGGGGGGCAATCAGCCTCTGTTTAAGGCTGTATATGAGAATTGCAAAAGTGTATTTTTCTGTTACTTTAAACTCAGACCCAGTTCCTTTAAAAAAACTTCTAAGTAATGGTCACATCAATAAAAAGTGTTTATGTACTGCTAGCAATTCCAAATTAGTCACTGTAAATTCTCAAGTAGAAAATCCTGAATTTAAGGGTAGGTACTTCTTAAAAACAACTTTATCCAATTGATTACTTACCATCCTAATACACAGAAGAAACACAATTTATTTTCTTTCTTATTTTTTCTTTAAGATTTTATTTATTTATTTGACAGAGACAGTGTGGGAGGGAACACAAGCAGGGAGCCTGATGTGGGGCTCCATTCCAGGACTCTGGGATCTTGACCTGAGCTGAAGGCACATGCTTAACGACTGAGCCACCCAGGCACCTCATATTTCTTTTCTTTTCTTTTCTTTTCTTTTCTTTTCTTTTCTCTTCTCTTCTCTTCTCTTCTCTTCTCTTCTCTTCTCTTCTCTTTTCTTTTCTTTTCTTTTCTATTCAAGATTTTATTTATTTGACAGAGAGAAACACAGCCAGAGAGGGAACACAAGCAGGGGGAGTGAGAGAGGGAGAAGCAGGCTTCCCGCCGAGCGGGCAGCCCGATGTGGGGCTCGATCCCAGGTCTCCAGGATCATGACCTGAGCCGAAGGCAGTTGCTTAACGACTGAGCCACCCAGGCGCCCCTTTATTTTCAGTTAAAAATTAAATTGTATTACAAATTTATGAGTAAGGCAGGTTTTTTTCCTTGAGCCTCAAACCTAAAATCCCCCATTATAAATGTTAGAAGCACCCGTCAAAGGAGTTACTAATCGCAAAATGGAAGTTGTTGCATTGCTTTTTCTTTTTTGTATTATATATGTTTGCTGTGTAGATTTATGTGGAGATGCAGACTCTTCTTTCTGGACTTTTTCTCTAGAACAGGAATACAACCGTTCATGGCCTTGTATATTTATTGCCGCACCCTCTCCTTTTTGCCAGTTGCTAATGGCAGTCTTTTGTTCATACAGGACTGAGAAGCTAAAAATAATTTCATCCCTGAGGCCCCTCCTTGTGTTTCTTTGCTTTAATTTTGAAAGACTTTTTTTTTCCTTTTCTGTACTGCACCTTTTATCCTTTGACTCAACCAAGAATATATTGGCATATTCTTCCTTTTTTTTTTTTTTCTTTTTTTAAGTTTTTATCATTTACCAGAACAACTTCTTTCAGGGTATTGACCATGCAACCTGATGGAAACATTACTGCCGATTCAGTTAGTAACAAAAATGTGTTGAGAGTTTGACTTAAAGTCTTGTGCTTGTGTTCCTGTACGGCTGGTTGGGTTTTGGTTTTGTTTTTTAAAATCAAATGTAAACAAGTAAAGGAAAATATGTACACGTTCATCATTGACTCACGGAAACCAAGAAATATGTGCTTTTTGAACTGAATATATCCTTTTCCTTATGCTTACCTGAATCTGTTTCTGCTCACCTTAGTGAGATACAGGTGAGGAGGTGCTAACTCTAATCGTGCTTTTTTGGTCTTTAAATTCCATATCCTTTTTATTAACTTTTCACTGACGTGTAATGTATGTACAGAAGTAGGTACGGATCTTGAGTGCACAGTTCAGTGAGTTCTCACAAACTGAGGATATGTAGGTGACCATCTTAGCCGGCACCACCGCAGGACAGCCCACTTTTGCTCTGTTCTCTCCGTTCCCCCTCACCCTGCCCTCTCACCCCATTCATCATCTTAGTTTCTAACAGAATTAATTATTTTTGCCTGTTTTAACATATCCTTTTAATTATAACAGTTCTGGGAATTGATTTAAAACCAAAAACAGGAAAAGGAAAGAAAATTCCCGCCCTCTGCCTTTTCCAGCTTCTTGTGTATTCTTTCAGAGCTTATACTCCAAGCTCCTCCCCACTGCTGAACTGTACTTTCATCCTAAGCCAATAACATGCCTTTATGGGAAGGTACATGGCATTTTGGGGTATGAAAGTTAATCATTTTGAAGATCTTGCTAAGATGAATGCTTATACATTGTAAGGTTTGGAATTTATCTTCATCAGAAAATGAAGTTTTAGAAAACTTGAAATTAAAGAGAAAATATTAACACCTCTTTATCTTTATGTAGTCCATTACAATGTTGAGGAAGAAAATCATTCATTTTACTGGCTCTGATCAGAGAAAACAAGCGAATGCTGCTTTCCTTATTGGATGTTATATGGTAAGTGTTTAACTGGTTTCCTAAACATTTTTTAAAGATTTTTATTTATTTATTTATTTGACAGAGAGAAACACAGCCAGAGAGGGAGCACAAGCAGGGGGAGTGAGAGAGGGAGAAGCAGGCTTCCCGCCGAGCAGGGAGCCCAATGTGGGACTTGATCCCCGGTCTCCGGGATCATGACCCCGGGATCATTTCCTGAGCCGAAGGCAGTTACTTAACCAACTGAGCCACCGAGGCGCCCAATGGTATCCTAAACATATTAGTGAAAGTGCAAACAACAGTGGGACTTTAAATTGCAGTTGAAATTTTGAAATTACTTTTTCTAAGATAATATCTTGATTTCTTTCCAGAAAGAACATGTTTTGCTTTTAAAGCTTTGACCAACAGGGAAGGCTGTACATATTTGAGAGGACAGAGTATGGGGAAGATTTCTGTGCCCTGTACTTAACTTTGCTATTCTGAACCTAAAACTGCTCTTTAAAAACCCATTTTTAAAAACATTAACCAACAGTATGTGTTATAGCATTTAAGGTTAGAAAATAATGCCCCCAAAGCTGTTTTTATCAACCCATGATCCATTTAGTGAAGTTGTGAAAGTGGCTTTAGGACCAACAATTTTTTTTTTCTAGAAAAACATCAAAGTGCATCACATGAGGTAAGAGTGCTTTACAATTTGAATATAGGCATTTTTTTCCTACCTAAAGTGTGATTCTTAGGTCTGTTCTTATGGATTCTCTCCGTTCTCATGAAAACATCTAGCATGAGGACATGGTGAGTCAGTGTTGTAGGAAAAGGGTTACATACTATGTAGATTACACAGGACATTCAGAGATCTATTTTTTTTTTAAGATTTTATTTTTCAGAGAGCTAGGGAGAGGGAGTGCGCACGCAAGCACAAGCAGGGGGAGCGGCAGGCAGAGGGAGAAGCAGACTTCCTGCTGAGCAAGGAGCCCAAAGTCAGACTCTGTCCCAGGAGGGATCATGATCTGAGCCAAAGGCAGATGCTTAACTGACTGGGCCACCCAGGTGTCCCAAGGTTTATTTGAATCATTGGAAAACATGGTTTGGAGTAGCCAGTATTTATACAAGATTTAGAAATTTCATTTATTTATAAGCATCATGGAAGTTCTTTGGTTTTAGAGTCACATTTTATCACTGCCTAGTACATTCATCTGCAGGAGTACCTTAGCAGTAGTTCTTCCAGAGTAGGCTGAGGGCTCCTCCAGAATAGTGCCCCCTTATCTTTTTTTTATTGGTGTGGAAGCTAGTTATCCTGTTCACTGGAGAAGAATGGTGAGTGGATGTGTCCTCTACTCCCACCCACCATAAAGGGATTGTTTTTGAAGTTCTTTAGGTAAGTTTTTTCTTCCCCCAACTTGTTACTTGCCTCTGTTATGCTTTCCTCCTTTTGGAAATTATTTTCTGGTATATAGTTTAATAATTTAGACTATACAGTGATTCAACCAGAAGTTGGTGGTACTGGCTGAAATTTCACCTAAACTTTTGGTGTTTCCTTTTCTATGTTTAAGGTAAATCATTAGGAAATGTGATTAAGGCCTTTTTGCTTTTGTTTTCCTCTTGTGCTCATAGAAGAAATGTTTCTTGCCATCTAACCTTTCTTACCATCTCTAAATGTGTGAAACACAGGTTGTAGATTAGATCTACTAGAATCTGACTTCTTAAACTTACTCAGATGTGTTGCTTTTGTGTTTTTTCCCCCTCATCTCTCGTGATGTTTATCGTGCTTAGCAACAAAAATTCTTAGGGGGAAAAAAAGCCTATGCAAGTTGTTAAGAAAAAGAGTATGGCATGATGAGTCTTTTAACTGGGGTATTTGGTGCCATTACTTAGCCCCTCACAGGGGAGAGGAGCCCTGTGGATTAGAATAAATCATGACAGCTTTACAGAAAAAGGGACACAGCCAGAATTCTTGGGGTTTATAAAATATTAAAGGGAACCCTGGAGATATGGCCCTTAGTGTGACAGTAAAAGTCTTTACATTATCCAGGAGGAAATGGCTGAAGACATTCCATTTAAGAGAAAGTGCTCCTGAGTAGCACGCACAGAGCTCTGCCTGGGCTGCCCTGTGTCAGTCATTTATTTGTCTCTGGTCACATGAGATGTCCCCAAGATGGTGGAGGCGGGAGGCTGGTCTCAGGGAGCCGGTCATGGTGAATCAGTGTCCAGAACCCCTAGAGAGGGTGGCTGTGAGCATGGTGGGAACCGAGCGCTTTGTTGAAAACAAAATGCTTGATAATTTTATGAATAAGAAATCTCTTTTTAAAAATCTTACTGCTGTTGTCAGTGATTCAACAGCGACCCCTTGGCATATTTACCGACAATTTGTTGTCATATTTGTTCTAAATTTGGTGTTGGCCTCTTGAGTTTGTTTATAGTTGCATTGTGGCAGGTACAAGTTTATTGTTCTATATTTAACATATTTAGAGTTAGAAATCCTTTCACAATTTTATGCGCAGGTTAGCACAGATTTGGTTGGTTAGGAAAGTGCAGGTAAGCCCTTTGGACATGGACTTGAGTTCATTCCTCTGCTGAGTTAGGAGCCGTCCGGGCAGGAGGATCGCAACTCTTGGCTGTAGCACAAGTCTTTGCAGCCATGACCCGCTGGCTGGAGTGGAAGTGATCAAGGCGAGAAAACAGGAGAAAAACCTCTAAGAAAAGGAAATTAATTACTTATTTATTTTTAAAAGATTTTGTTTATTACAGCTTGTGTGATAGCATGAGTGGGGTGTGAGAGCGGGCTGAGGGAGAGGGAGAAGCAGGCTCCCTGCTGACCAGGGCTCCCGCCTCTGGGCTCCAGGTTCAGTTCCAGGACCCTGGGATCGTGGCCTGAGTCAGAGGCAAGAGCTTTACCACCTGAGCCCCCAGGCGCTCCCAGAACAGGAGATTTATTAAGAGTAGCAAAGGAGTGTCGAGACATAATATAAATACCTTAAAAGATTAAACATCAAGTGTGAATTTGATGGATTTGAGGTGAGAATTTGATCTGGTGGAAGTCTGTTGAATCCTCTTACTAAAGATTTTTAGAAAGAGTAAGAATTCCCTAAAAATTGCTTTGCAGGGGCGCCTGGGTGGCTCAGTTCGTTAAGGGACTGCTTTCGGCTCAGGTCATGATCCTGGAGACCCAGGAACGAGCCCCATATCGGGCTCCCTGCTCAGCGGGAAGCCTGCTTCTCCCTCTCTCAGTCCCCCTGCTTGTGTTCCCTCTCTGGCTGTGTTTCTCTCTGTCAAATAAATAAATAAAATCTTTTAAAAAAAAAATTGCTTTGCAGCCTTAATAACCTTTTCTGGAGTTGTTGAGGAATTTTGGAAATAGTAATGCTTTTTAGTGATTGATGTGGAAGATTGTGTGGGATGGTGGAACAAAAAATCTGGAGGGAGAACTGTCAGGAAGCAAGTTTTCCAGATGGACTCAGTCTCTGCCCTTTCACACTCTGGGCCTCTGAAAGGGATGCCCTCTCCATCTTCGTGTATTCAAAAGGACCTAATATCCGTCCTTCTGTTTATTTTTTTGTTTTGCAAATCGTCAAAATACTATTAAAACAGGATTGATATGCTCGCGCTGTTGGTCCCTTTTGTCCGATGGTCAGGTGCCGGGTGCGGCAGAGGCGACATTATTGGCTTAACTGTTCCTTTGTCTTCGATATGTATATTTCCACGTATTGCACTTTATGTGGCCTCGCAGATGGTTTCAGCAACTATCTGAAATGGTAGGAGCTTTGTTAACACATTAGGTGAAAGTAAAAATCTTTTGTACACTCACTCACTGTGGAAGAATTGAAGAATATAGAAGATGCCTGAGTTTTTCTTTTTCCAAAAAGGTTAAGTGCATCACATCATTTTATAAAGTGGTAAGTTCACCCTGTTGTGATAAGTCAGTGGTGATTACCAAGCCAGATTTGGGGGACAGTGGTATTTAACCTGTCGTTTGCAGTAAAGGTGAAATTTTAAGTGGAAAAGCAAGTGCCTTTCAAAAAAAAAAATCATGGTAGTGAAGAGAGTATTTTGAAAATAAAAGTTTGAAACTTTGTTTTGTCATTTTGATGTGAAAAATGTCATGTCAAAACCCATTACCCTTGAGAAATTTAGAAGACTGTCCTTAAACCCCCCCTTTTGTATTTATAAAAGCAGGACATATGCATATGTATGTGTGATATACCATACGCTTTATGTTCACCAGGATAGTTTTATTACCTGTTTTCTTCAGTCAATGGCCCGTTCTTCCATTATAGTACATACTTACTGAATTATATTTGTATTTCCCCCTTTGATCCAAAATGTCCAAAGCAATACCTAATCCAGGACCATACATTGTGTGTGATTGTTGTGCCCTTCATTTCCCTCACACATGTATGGTCCTGTTTTGCTAAGCTGATTTGTGGAAGAGACCAGATCTTTTATGGAGTATTCCACCTTTTGATTTTCTCTGGTTTCTTCCTTGTCGTACTTTTAACTTGTTTCTCCATTCTCTGTATGTCTCGTGAACTAGAAGTTCAAACAATAGGCTCCTGCTTTAGTAGTATATGTTGCATTGTATTAGAAAACATATATTACCTAGATTACCATTAAGGTTGCTAAAAACGACCACTGGATTTGGTGCTAACCATCAGATTCCTTCAGTGTATGGTTTTCTCCTTTATGACTTACTGGATTCCATATGGTATTATTTTGGAACTATTTGTATGTTCACTTCTCCATCAACCATGCATCTAGTGTTTTAAACGATTAATAGTACTTGCCTCAATTAATATTTTTATTACAGTCTCTGTATAACCATAACTTCTAATTATTTTATTCATCCTGCATTTACTAGTTGGCTTTCTTTTATGGGAATTGAGTTTCCTCTTTTCAGTTGAGGCTGAAACCAATTTGGTTATCCTGAAACCAATTTCTTACTGAAAAGGCAGAGTGAATATTTTCCCTTTAAGGACATAGTTTTCAAAGTTCAATGTTATATTAATAGCCACAAAACAAAATGTTATACCCCACTTTAAAGTCATCTAAATAATGTTTCAGTGGATTCTAAACTTACTTGATAAACATTTTAAAAATGGGCAGCACTTTCCCCATTAGTTTTTAACAACATTTGATTAGCATTTGGGACATTGGGAATTTACTTACCAAATGTCCATCATTGCTGGATGGGATGAAAGAAAATGAGTGTAATCATTCCTGCATTTGCATTTACTTATCACAGGAAAGCATCTTTTTAAGTTACAGCACCCATTAACATCAAGAATTGAAACAGCTGTACATGATTTTATTTATATGAAGCTCTTGGAAAGATATCTAGTCCACACTGACAGCCTATCAGTGGTTGCCTCAGACTTAATGGGGAGGAGGGAGACATTTGGGATTAACTGGGAATATGCTTATTAATATTTTAGTGAACAGAGGTTCTTTAAAGCACAGTTACTCTATATAATCATTTAAGAAATAATTGTCACTTTATCTGTCTCTTATTATGTAATTTCTTACATGTATACTTTGTAGTGGAAGTGTGCATATTATACAAGTAGGTACAAACTTAATTTCTAGTTGCAAGATAGTTTTTTGGAAGAGGGCACTGAGTTGCCTGTATTTTCAGTTTATGTAGAGTATCTGGCACAAATTAAGCATTCACTAAATGTGTTTTTCTTTTTTTTTCTCCTTTCACTATTATCATACCTTAAATCTACTTTTTATATTAAAAAACAAGAAAGATGCCATTTTATCTATTGATTATCAACTTTGTTTATATCTTATTGCCCCGGCAGCTGTATTTTTCTGCAGATATGTAGTATTCAGCTCTTCCATAGGTAAATGTACTTTTGAGGGCCGGCTTGGGAAATTAACCACTGTTTCAAATATTTTTTTGTGGTTAAAGTGTTCTGAGTGTAAAGTAATTGATGCAAGCAAACTCTTGGTATATAGCTTGTAAATTTGCTTTCTTTTAATGTTTAATATGGGAGAGCTAATTGTGCTAACATATAGATTTCTTGTTCAGAATTTATCGCTCTGTAGTAGTATTTTTTAATTCTAAGCAAGTTTTTATGACCTTTAGAATGGCTTACCTTGTAAAAACATTTACATTGAAAATGATGATACTAATTAAGTTCTAGGGTTTTATTAATTCAGCAGTCTGTGAATAGAATCCTAAACTGTGTTGAATTGGATTACTTCAGCAGTCATGCTAAGAGCTCAGGGGACTTAATTTGTTATTTAATAATGATTTTTTGAACTTGTGGTCTACTTTTCCTTAAGGATTTAATTACTTTGAACCCAGAGTAGTCAATGCTGGGTTAAGGTGGCTGCAG
>PITA01029733.1:0-17483 GCA_004023965.1 Spilogale gracilis | reverse complement strand
GTATTCTTCAATACAAGAACTTTGCAGTGAACTCCCTTTTTGTTTCATAAACAGGGTTATTTGCTGTTGCTTGCAGCCAAGAATCCTAACTGATATACATTTCATTGTTTTCATTGTGTTTTATTTTCAGAGCCAGCAGCCCTGAGAATATTTCAAACTGTGGGCATATCTACAATTCTATAAAAAGGAGCCAGAAACTATTTAGATGCTTGTTAGAAAGAAGCGCTTACAGATGTTTGGAGGAAAGGTATACTATAATGATATATTGAGTGAGGCCCAAATATGGGGTCCCCTCTTTTAAACCTCAGGATCTTTGCCCATGCTTTCCCTGGGCTTGCCTTCTGGCTAATGTCCACTGGTCATCCAAGTCTCAGCCTAAATATCATTTCCCCAAGAAAGCTATCAAAATTTGGTCATCATATGTGGACTTTATTTAACATCTATGTGCCCCACTAGACTGTAAGCTCCAGAAGGGAGAAACCAGGGCTATTTTTCTCACCATTTTCTCCCGTGCCTAGCATGGCCTGGCATCTAATACCAAAAATATCTATGAAGGAATTCACATTCACAGGATAGAATCACCCATTCAAGTTGTTGTTGTTGTTGTAATTTAAACTTTCTGACACTCACGAGGTAGATGTTGTCATCCTCCCTATTTTACAGGTGAGGAATCTGAGAAACAAGGAAAATAAGGAATTTGCTGTAAACACCAAGAGGATATAGGATAAAAAGGGGATTTGAACCCAAGCATTTTGACTCCAGAGTCCTCTTAATTCCTGAGCAGGGGCCTCACAAAAAGTAGATGTTCTGATTATCTCTTGTTGCATAACAAACCACCTCAAAATTTAACGGCCAAAAAAAAAAATACATCATTTGCTCTACTAACAAATCTGTGATTTGTGCAGAGTTCCTCAGGAAAGGTTTGTTTCTACTCTTCATGATATCAGCTAGGTTTCTTGAGTGAGGCTGGATGAACCACTCTCAAATAGCTCAATCCATGGCTGGAGAGTTGATGACAGTGTCCTCTAAAAGCTCAGCCAGGAATGTGGGCCAGAATTATCAGTTCCCCCACGTGGGCCTTGCCATGGGCTCCTTGGGCTTCCTTGCAGCATGGTGGCTGGGTTCCAGAAGTAAGCATGTTAACAGAACCAGGAGGAGGCTAGACAGTATTTTTTTAACTCATCCAAAGTCAGAGAGCCACAGCCACCACAACCTATATGTGGAAATGGTTAGATTCAAAGGGAGGTGGGTTGTACTCTGCTCTGTGGGGGTAAGACAAACTTCTAGTAGAATCCATAATACGGGAGAGATTATCATGGCCATCCTCAGAGAATAAAATCTGCCACAGTAAACAGCACATTGCATGACCTCCTCAGGCTGTCCTAACTCACAAATGTTAAAATAACCTCCTACCCCAATAACTCACCCCAGGGGACTCCAACTAAGAGTTCAGAAAATCACTACACTCAGAAAAGGAGCTAGAAAAAGTAAAAACCACTCATGGGGCAGGCATGGGGAAGGGAGTCTTCCCCCACAATATTTACATATTTTCACTTCATTTCCTTACAATGCCTGAAGCTCTACTAATTAGAAACTCATTTGAGATAACTAGTAACCAATTTAAAAATGCAGACACCTCAGGGGCTAGCTAGAGTCCTCCAAACAGTCCTGTAAATTGGTTTCATCAAGGGTTTCCTCCTACCCTCTGCTGAGAGGTCTTTTTGGAAGGAGACAATGGGGGAGGACAATGGGTAACTCTGTTGCTTAAAGCACTTCTGGGTAGAGAGGTGGGGTAGAGACAAATGGAATTCACCAGAGGAGTCTGAACAAACGTCCCGGTTTGGGGCTCTGCAAACATAGCCCCAGTCAGGCTACAGGATGTGGCAGCAACATTTACACTCAGTCACTCCTAGGAGGCCAAGCCACTTTTCAAAACACCCTTGCATAGCCGTGCAGAGTCGGCAAGCTCCACTGGCAGCCAGCAGAGCCATAACTCACGCTGTCACCACTCCCCTCAAACCTCTTCTGTAAGCACTTTTAATCAATGTAACAGGAATAAACATTTGCTGCAGAGCGGTAATATGCAGTGAGGAACATGGTTCCACTTAGCTCAGAAAGCAAAACCTTCTGGATGTTTGCACCTATGAAAGCCCACAGGAAAAGCCCTCCATCCCAGTGTTTCTGCTTGACTGGGCATTTTCCCCAGCGAGGTGAGCCTCTCTTTCCGTTTATTTGTGCTCTGAGTGCCATCTGTCAATGACTGTTATGCAGTTGACTTTTCAAAGCAGCACATCTCCCTAGATGGTCACCAGCCCCACACCAATGATGTTAAACTTCAGTGAGAAAGCAGGTTTCAGGGTGGATTTCAACTGGGCAACTTAGAGTCTCCGCTTGGAGATGAAGTCTTTTTTTCCCCAAACTGTGGGCTAAAACCTTGTTTATAATCTTTGGTTGTTGGAAACTTGGAAACCGAATTCCCATGGAATCAGCAAGAGTGATACGCTGGACTTGGGTCTAGCAATGAGGTTTATGATTAACATTACGCTGGGCTGAAACCTAAACTGAGAACTAGCTCATTGCATCCTCCTGGGAGCCTACAAGGTGGATACCCTTGCAATGTCCACTTTACAGAAGCAGAAACAGATCTCAGAAAGGCAAAGTAACTAATCCAAAGTCACATAGCTAGTGACCCAAGATTCGAAATCATTATTCTGAAGCCTCTGTTAGAAATCATTCTGCTGGGGCGCCTGGGTGGCTCAGTTGGTTAAGCGACTGCCTTCGGCTCAGGTCATGATCCCGCAGACCCGGGATAGAGCCCCACATCGGGCTCCCTGCTCAGCGGGAAGCCTGCTTCTCCCTCTCTCACTCCCCCTGCTTGTGTTCCCTCTCTGGCTGTGTTTCTGTCAAATAAATAAAATCTTTTTTAAAAAAAGGGGGGGGGGAAATCATTCTGCTCCTGGAATGCACAGAGAAGTCACTCTCTCCATGGTGTGGGGTGAAGGGAATAAATAGCAGCTGATGGCCTTAGAGGAGAAATAAAGCAAGTGAGAGCATAAAAAGAGGTGAGGGAGCAAGGAGAGTCATAGCTGGTCCCTGAGAAGCAGCATGGCCTTTCCTCCAAAGACAAGCCCTGTGTAGTGAAACCCAAGGACTCAGATAAAGAGACAATTTGAGGGAGCAACAGTGTGAAAGCAGAGGAGATCTGTGTATGCCTAAGCTGGCAGTCTTGTTCTCAGGACAGCTGTAAGGCAATGGGGGGGTAGGGGAGCCCAGGATGAGGTACTCAGACTATTTGCATCAGAATCTCTAGGAAGGAGGCTTCTTAAAAATGCAGGTTCCAGGGCGCCTGGGTGGCTCAGTGGGTTAAGGACCTGCCTTAGGTTCAGGTCATGATCCCACAGGCCTGGGATCCAGCCTCATTGCAGACTCCCTGCTCAGTGGGGAGTCTGTTTCTCCGTCTGCCCCTCCCAGTGCTCATGTTCCCCTCCCTCTCTCTCACTCTCAAATAAATAAAATATTTTTTAAATGAAGGTTCGTATATATGGATGAACCTTAAAAACATTTTGCTAAGTGAAAGAAATCAACACAAAAGACTACATATTATGTGATGCCATCAATACGAAATGTCCAGAACAGCCAAATCCATAGGGACAAAAAGCAGATTAGCCGGTGCCAGGTGGAGAATGCAAAGGAATAAGTGTGCGTTCCTTTTGGGGGAAATGGAAAGGCTCTGAAACCAGATAGTGGTGATGGCTGCACAACATTAAGAATGTATGAAATACCACTGAACTGTACACTTCAAGTGGTTAAAAAGGTAAATTTTATATTATGTGCATTTTACCACAATTAAAAATGCAGCTCTTTGGGTTTCATCATTCATTTAACAAATAGTAAGAGTAGCTTACTACACGCCAAGCACTGTTCTGGGTGCTGGACACAGCAATAAACAAAAAAAAGACAAAAATTCTGCTCTTATAGTGCTGACATTTTTTTTTTTAGTGCTGACATTCTAGTGGGAGGAAAGAAAGTAAGTAAGATAAATGCTTTAAATGTTTATGCATTAGAAATGAAAGTGAGGGGCAAACAAAGTAGGGAGGAGTATAGGGATTGTTGGAGGAAGTGTGGGTATCACAATTTTAGACAGGGAGACTAAGAAAAGCTCACTGAAAGGTGAACAGAGAACTGTAGGGTGAGATGGAGAGAGTCATGTGGATGTCTAGGGAATGGCATTCCAGGCAGAGCACAGCAAGTAGAAAGGCTCTGCGGCAGGAGCAGGCCCAGGATAAACATGGAACAGAGAAGAGGCCCCTGTGGCTGGATCAGAGGGAGTGATGGGAAGAGTGGTAGCAGTTGAGAATGGAGAGGAAGCAATTGGGGCCAAGTCATACAGGGCCTTATAGGTCATAGCCAGGACTTCTACTTCAATCCTGAATGAGATGGGAGGCACCAGAGGGTTTGGAACAGAGGACTCATATGACACGACTTCTGTTATACAGGATCATTCCAGCTACTCTGTAGAGAATGGACTCTGGGAGGTCAAAGGCAGAAGCAGGGAGACCAGCAAGAAAACAGAGCTGTGATCCAGGTCGGAGTCAGTGATGGTTCAGTCCAGGCTGGTGTTGAAGAGGGGGCTGGCTTCTGAATATATTCTGAAGATGGAACAACTCATTGACTCTTTAAAGTAGGACCCAGGAGTCAACATTTGTAACAAGCTTTCTAGGGGATTCTAATTCAGCCTGATGTTGAAGATCTTCAAGTTTAAGCTAACTTTCTCTTTCATATTTTGGGAAGAACGTTCTGAATTTTCTCCAAGAATAGATATTCTTGAATATTCTCCATAATAGATTCTAGAAGGGCATTCCCCAAATCTGAACTTGTTTGCACAGCCCTAGAGCAGACTTCTTGTGAGAAAAAACGCAAGTTTTTAGTAGAATGTCAGGTGCTGGGAGTACAACAATGCACAACCATGGGTCCTTTCCTCCGTAAGCCTTGCTTATGATGAGGGAAATAAACAATTAAAAAGTCATTTGCAATTCAGAGTATAAAATCATGTGATAAAATTCACATGGGGAAGTGGGAGCACATGGAAGGGACACCTAATCTAGTATCGGGTGGTCAGAAATATTTCTGACCCTAAGTTGAAGACTAGAAGAGGTAGTTAGAGTTGTCCAAGTGAATAAGAAGGACAGTGAAAGACTGTTCCAAGCACAGGGACAAACACATGCAAAGATTGAAAAGTGAAAGAAGTTCATATAATTATAAGAGTAAAAGCTAAGAATATAGAAGTTGGAGCCAAAGCATAACAGCTCTTGCCAGTCATGTTTATCCTATGAACAAAGGGAGCCAAGAGATGTCTTTAAGCAGAAGGTAATGATCCTCTTTGTGCTATGAAGAGAAGTCTGGCTGGAAGATGGATGGGAGGAAAGGAGACCAGGTGAGAGGCTACAAGTACCAAGTGAGACAAGGTGTTGGCTGGACCAAGCCTGTGGTGATACAGTTGGAGAGGAAAGGATAGATTAACTTTCCCCCAGAGGAGTGGGGGGAAATGCAGGATGGCATCTAAGTTTTTCTGGAAGCTTCATGGATGGGGGAATGATTTGGAGCAGTTGAACCTAAAAAGAAGAAAAAACCAGGAGAGGAGAGGTAAACTGAGGTCAGTGTAAGAGGGGCATCCAAGTGGAGATGAACAGGCAGGGCACCGCTGGATATGCCAGAGCAGAGCCATGCACAGAATTCTGTAAATTGTAAATAAAGACTGAAGGGACTTTAAGTGATCCCTCTGAAGAAGGTGAAGAGGAATAAGCATAGAACCTATGGGGCAGATGAAGGAGAGAGACTCATGATTAAAACCAACCAACCAGAGGCATCTGGCTGGCTCAGTCAGTGGGGCATGTGACTCTTGTTCTTGGGGCTGAGTTTGAGCCCCATGTTGGGTGTAGAGATTACTTAAAAAATTAAAAATTTGAAAATTAAAAAAAACTCAGACATCTTTCCAGAAAACATAGATTGGAGGTTTCCTCAGTATGAGTTATTCAGGACCACATTTAAGATCATATTCAAAATAACTGCTGGAAAGTCCTCAAAACATGTAATGCTGCTTAAAAACATTTTTTAATAAATAAATTTTTTTAAAAAACAGGAGTTCAGCTATTGCACAGACCTTGAAGCAATTTTCTGGCTAGTGTCTATCAAACAAGAATCTGATCTGACTCAAGAGGGTGTCACATCAAGTGTAAGAATCCAATTCCATTGTCTGTACAAGCCTTTCTGCCAGGTACAAGACCCTAATCCAGTTGAAGTGATTTTCTATTGATTAACAGGCTGGGAATACACAGGTTGTTGGTTTTTGAGATTCCCTTCCCTTGGTCTTAATGCCAGCAGTGAATAATTTTCACAGAGTCGAAAAGCTCCCGACCATCAAAATAAAAATGACACTCTGTCATGAAGGAGGCAGATTATAGGTCAATCACCTTGATTATTTTTTAACTGTGAGGAGCCATTAATGTTACTGAATAAGCAAATCTGTTTGCATAACCAGATTTTTATAGGCTACTGGGAATAAAGGTTTTCCTAAGTGGATGATTTGTACAACGATAGCCTTTGGGTCTCTGATGGAACAGCTCTGATGAGGAAATGTTCCTTTAATTATGTGGAAGGCCAATTACCACGTTATAGCCACATTGTTTTGCAGATTGCATATAATTTCGCCATTTCCATAGCTTCAGCACTATAATTCTGGAGGAAACGCAGGCACCAAGAAGACACTTGAGGCACATTATGCTAGAGATGAAGATGTTTTAGCGAATTCAATTTAAGCTACAACATTAAAGTTATTTTGTTGAATAAAACATAACGCAATAATGAGCTTGTGTATGTCAACTCTATAGTGGAGGTAATAATAGCTAGAGAGAGAGCGTCCCCTCTCCCCTTTCTCATGCTCATTAGAGTAATAGATAATGCTATGGAGAGAACCTTTCTCTAATATGTGCTTCATCTCAGGTTAAGTGAGTTTCCTGCAACTGTGCTTCATAGGAGAAAAAAAAAAAAGTAAAAGGACTAATTTGGGAACCATTCACAGAAGTGCTACTACTTGATGTTTTTTATCCACTGAGATTTCTTGTTCCCAATGCCAGCCAGGAAAGGGCTTTTTTGAGAGGCACAAATTAACCACTATGTTTATGAACTTAACAATAGGAGGTTCGCAGGAAGAAACTGAAGAAATTGGTAGAGCGAAGATAGAAGAAAAACATGATGGCACAAAGGCAAAACTATTGCAGTGTTGGTCGCAATTCTTCCACTAACTAGAGAGACCGATGACTTCCCTCTCCAGAACTCAGTTGTTCTTATCTGCAAAATGGAGGAATAGGAAGGTCTTCAACGCCCTCTGAAAATACTACCATTCCATGAACCCATCTAACTATAAAATACTTTTCACTTACACCAATAGGGATCTTGACTACATGGCCAAGAAGATACAATAATCATCCAGCTGAGTACACCAAACAACATAGCCTGGAACTACCCAAGCAAAAACTGTGAAAGTTATATGGGAAGACAAACAAATCCCCAAGAAGAGAAAGAAATGTTGGGGCACCTGAATAGCTCAGTTGGTTAAGTGGCTGCCTTTGGCTCAGGTCACAATCTAAGGGTCATGAGATTGAGCCCCACACTGGGCTCCCTGCTCAATGGGAAGTATGCTTCTCCCTCTCCTTCTGCTGCTCCCCCTGCTTGTGCTCTCTCACCCCTATGCCTGCGAGCACACTCTCTCTCCCTCTCAAGTAAATAAATAAAATCTTTTTTTTTTAATATGTTTACCATACTTTCTGTGTGCCAGACACAAAACTGTGTCCACCACCCTGATCCTCTTACTGGATAGGTAGGACATTTCCCAGTCTCCCTTGTGGTTACATTTGGGACCATGTGACTGCATTTCCACCAATAGGAATGTGAGAAATCACGTGTCACTTCTGGTCCCAGATAATTAAAGGCAAATGTGGGTGCTCCATGCTTCCTCTCTTTACACATGGCTATAAGTGGAAAAACTCTGAGATGGCAGAATTACAAAGTGGAAACCTCCAAGATATCTGAAACACTAACTTGCACTGGATTGTGACATCAGTGACAAATAAATGATTGTTGTGTGAAAGCTCTGAGATTTTAGGGCTTATTTGCCACAGCAACATTGTCCAATGTTACCCTGACTGATGTATAAGGTTTTGAGAGATACAGCAGACACAGAAAGAAAGCAGATTTCAATTATACTGCTTACTTTGATTATATATTTAAAAACTAAAACGTGGGGTACCTGGGTGGCATAGTTGTTAAGCATCTGCCTTCAGCTCAGGTCATGATCCCAGAGTCCTGCAATCAAGCCCCATGTCGGGCTCCCTGCTCATTGGGAAGTCTGCTTCTCCCTTTCCCTCTCCTCCTGATTGTGTTCCCTCTCTCACAGTGTCTCTCTGTGTCAAATAAATAAATAATATCTTTTTAAAAATAAAAATAATAAAAAATTAAAATTAAAATTAAGACTGTGTCCTAAAAAGACAGATCATCCATATGCCTTTTAAATATATATGACATATTTGTGAAAAGCTGACCACATATGAAGCTATAATAGATTCACAACAAAATCTACTATATAACTGGTGTTTTTGTGGGTTTTTTTAAGATTTTATTTATTTGACAGAGAGAAACACAGTTAGAGAGGAAACACAAGCAGGGGGAGTGAGAGAGGGAGAAGCAGGCTTCCCGCCTAGCAGGGAGCCCGATGTGGGGCTCCATCCCAGGTCTCCAGGATCATGACCTGAGCCGAAGGCAGTCGCTTAACCAACTGAGCCACCCAGGCGTGCCTATAACTGGTGTTTTACAAGCCACATTTTCTGACCATAATGCAGCAAAATTAGAAATTGACAGCAAAATATAGCTAAACCTAAGCACACATTTTGAAAATTAAAAATATCCTTCTGTATAACTCATGAGTTAAAAAAAATCACAATAGAAATTTATATGTATATATATACATATATATATATATATATATATATGCATCTTTTCATATGAATTTGTTCAGCTACTTGACTTTTGCTTCCATCATGTTATTCTAGGGGCAGTGGTTGCTCATTACACACCTACTTTTATTGCAACCTATAATTGATAAGAACATACCTTTTCCAGGGAGCTAAACACTGAGCTGAATTTGCTGCTGCAGCACAACCACGTAAGGAACAACTATATGTTATTACAGGGCAGGGTTGGCAGGATAGGGGGTAGCGATGTACACACTTGCAAACTTGTACAATGACAGAGACAAATAATTGCAGGGGCAGCTCTTTTGCTATGCCAAGCATCCAGACAGAAACTAAAAGTCAATCACTGAGCCATCTCAATACTTTCATTTTATTGTAACTTTTGGCAGCAGGTTGCAATAGACAGGAAGAAAATACAGTGATGGGAACATAAGGGAACATACACAAAGGTGTAAAAGAAACTGGTGAGACCAGATTGTGTATTTATCTCTCTTTAGCTCCTCAGGCCATTTGTCTTAGAATACACTGGGGCACCTGGGTGGCTCAATTGGTTAAGCGACTGCCTTCGGCTCAGGTCATGATCCCAGAGACCCAGGATCGAGTCCCACATTGGGCTCCCTGCTCGGCGGGAAGCCTGCTTCTCCCTCTCTCACTCCCCCTGCTTGTGTTCCCTCTCTGGCTGTGTTTCTCTCTGTCAAATACATAAAATCTAAAAAAAAAAAAAAAAAAAAAAGAATACACCAAGGGGCAACTTGCCCCTACGTCTGTCCTTTGGTTCTTGCTCATGTGCCCCAGAAAGACAAGGCCTTTTCTAGGAGCCTCTGCGCAAGTCAGTCCTATGTGACAAGTATGTGATTGGGAAAGCATGTGCAGGAAAGAATGTTGGACAGTGGTTTCCTCTAGGAAGGAGGGAATAGAGTGGGGTGGTTTAGCTATATCTGTGATGTCATTTCTTAAGAAATAAAAAAAGATCTGAAGCAAATATTGCAAATTTATGTTAATAGGAATTTGTTGTATTATATTTCCTTATCTTTTCTGTATGTTTGAAATATTGCATAATTTAAAAGGGAATTAATAAATTACAAGAAAAATGAACTTAGAGAAATACCTACAGCTCTTTTGGGACAACATCCAAACTGATTTTGAAGCAGACCCAGTGGGTCTGAGAACACCTTCAAGGAGGGGCTGCCAGGAAGACATCTTACTTGGCCCTATGCATTCTGCTGCAGGTGCACCCAGAAGTCCTACATCTGGCCAAGAGTTTAATTCTACAATGGAGTTTAATTCTAGAGTATCTGATTTGAAGTGCATTTGTGAACTCCATGGTTGATGTCAAATCACAGATTTAACAGTGGATAGGAGGGAGTTTAAACATGGCTTTGGAAGGAGCAGGTCAGCAACCCTGCTTCCCCTGCTGAGGGCTGCTAGAGCACACCCACGTGCCCTCAAATGCTAGCACCCCACGGCCCTTTATACACTTCAACCTACTCCTGCCCATTCTGATTTGGGGAGAGGGTGCCTTTAGCCCCTGTCTTGTACCAAATCTTTCAGCACTCGGGGAATGAGCTTAGAACATTGAACACCAGGCTCATCTTGGGCCTGGATTGGATTTGCATTCATCTTGGACACCAGAAAGGCCCAGGTGGTAGAGCACTCTCCCTTCCTACATCTGAAACACCAAACTTCATCACAAATTTCAACCCGAATTAGAATGTTTCTATGCAGGTTTTATAATTCAAGCTTAAAACTGATTATTCATTCCCTCACACTGTTTTTTTTTCCCTGTCTTTTTGGAACCAGTTGAATTTCTGATGGAGGTTCCTTACCAGGGTTGGGTGGAGGTAGTCGAACTACCTTACCAGGGCTGGGCGGAGGTAGTCGAACTCTCCATGCTGCTTAAGGTTGAAGGTGTGGGAGTAAAAAACAGAAGCTTAAGGCTGAGACCACTGACGGTGCCCTGGATATAGCAACCAGGAAAATCATGTTAGTCAAGGAAACAAAAATCCCTCTAAACTCTGTGATATTACTACTCTGTGATACTCTTTTTTAAAAGAATCAAATGAACAAAAATAAGTTGCCTAAGCTACCACTCTCGGGATAATTGTTGGCCTTGTCCACTCCAATCAGAGATCCTTGATCCAGTTATCATTCAAAAAATGGTTACGGAGCACCTATTTTTATGGCCAGGTATTATCCATTTCAGGCAATGAAGATAGAGCAGGGAGCAAGAGAGACAAAAATCATGGGTTTCATAGGACCTACAGTCTAGTTAAGGCAGATAATAAACAAGTTAATATAGTAGCATGTTATTAACTTATCATGGATGGAATGTATTATTACAGTCATAGCTACTTAATATATACTAATGTAATAATAATATGTACATATCACTATATATTGATATTCCATATGTAGTATACACATTACATATAGTTAGTTTTAAGCACTCAAGGGAAACTAAAGCAAGAAAAGGAATAAAAAGTGCCAGGGGTACATTGCAGCCTCAGCTGTATGCCAGGAAAGCTTCCATTAAGTTCAGGATGACCCGGAAGACCAGGGTCAAACCCTGCAGTTCTCCTATAGGAAGAGTATTCCAAGTGGAAGAAAAGCAAACTGAGTGCCCTGAGGTTTCGTTTATTGCAGAAATCACCAGGAGCTGGGGAGGAAGGGTAGAGCAGCAGGAGGTGGGAGACTTTGCTTTGGCCCAGTGAGATGGAGCCACTGGACACCTTGTGAGCACAGGAGGGATACATCCTGGCTGCTGCCTATGAGGGAGGACAGAAGCAGAAGGGCCAGTGAGAATAACTTGGAGGAAGGATGAGGTCAGCCTGGAGCAGGGTGATAGCTATGGAGGTAAAGTAGGGAGAAGCCCTTGGGAATTGCTGGTTCACTGCTAGCATGGGCAGGGTGACATAAATCTAAGGAGACACTTTTTTTCTATGTCTTTCAAATTTTTGTGCCTTCTTTTTCTCTGTCTTGAAGTTGGGCACAATACCACCTTGCCTGTTCCTTTGGAATGTTCCATTAGATTCAGTGACCTAAAAGGCTGCCAAAACTCAGAGGAGGAGCTGGCTCTCATGACATTGAAGGAAGGATAACTCACCACCCTGGTCACAACGTCATAAACACCATGCCCTCGAATTTGCTAAGAGAGAATCTGTCCTTTGTCAAGATATCAGTGGTGGAGAAACCACTCCTTCCCCACAGAAAGCCAGTCTCCCCAAAAGCCTGTCCCTGCTTGGATCCTTTTTTATTATTCTTGGAAAAGTGGTGTGAAAATTTGATAAGGCAAGATATCAAAGTTCTGGTATTGTTACAGAAAGGGCTCTCACTTGCTGATAATGTGCAGATATGGCAGGTCAAAAAGTACTTTTTTATTGCTTCAGGGCACTCGCTCAGTATCGGAGCTCCAAAGCAACTGGCTGAGTCAGCTCATTCCCAGCCACTCAACCTTCCAGAACATCATCTGCACAATCTGCAGTGCAATGCTGATTTCTGAGATCATCCTCTGGGTGAAACCAAACCATCTCAGAGGGTGGTATGGGTCAGCCACTATCTTCACAACAACAGCGATAATGGTGGCAGATGGCAGACATCCAAGTTCTCCCAGATGGAGGGTCACTCTCCTAGGAACACAGGTGTTCTGAATATAACCTCGGGAAGGAGTCTCCACTTGGTTCAGTTCTGCCACAACAATTTCATTAACATATGCTACTGCGTTTCAAACTTTTTAATCTTTCCTTTCGAGTATGTGATGTCTGAGTTTTACTTCTAAGTAACCAAGGCACTGGGGGGAGGAAGCACATGGGAAATATAGAACAAACAATATTAGCCATGAGTTAATAATTATTATTGTTGAACTGGATGATGGATACACAGTATGCACTAAACTATGCTACTTTTATGTATTTGAAATTTTCTATAATGAAAAACACCCTTAGAGCAATTTGGCAATAGCTAATAAAATTAGAAAAGTTCATATCTTTTTTTTATTTTATTTTTTCAGTGTTCCAAGATTCATTGTTTATGCCCCACACCCAGTGCTCCATGCAATACGTGCACTCAGTACCCATCACCAGGCTCTCCCATCCCTCCACCCCCTTCCCTCCAAGACCTTCAGTTTGTTTCTGAGTCCAAAGTCTCTCATGCTTCGTTTCTCTCCCCAAATTACCCTACTTCCCATTTCCTTTCCTTCTCCTCCTGTCCTCTATATTACCCCTTATGCATCACATGTAAGTGAAACCATGTGTTACTTGACTATCTCTTCTTGGCTTATTTCATTCAGCATAATCTCTTCCAATCCAGTCCATGTTGCTACAAAAGTTGGATATTCATCCTTTCTGATGGAGGCATAGTATTCCATTGTATATATGGACCACATCTTCTTTATCCATTCATCTGTTGAAGGGTGCCTTGGCTTTTTCCACAGTTTGGCGATTGTGGCCATTGCTGCGATGAACCTCGGGGTACATATGGCCCTTATTTTCACTACATCTGTATTATTGGGATAAATACCAAGTAGTGCAATTGCAGGGTCATAGGGTGGCTCTATTTTTAATTTTGTAAGGAATCTCCACACTGTTTTCCAAAGCGGCTGCACCAGCTTACATTCCCACCAACAGTGTAAGAGGGTTCCCCTTTCTCCGCAGTCTCTCCAACATTTGTTGTTTCCTGTCCTGTTAATTTTGGCCATTCTGACTGGTGTAAGGTGGTATCTCAGTGTGGTTTTGATTTGAATTTCCCTGATAGGTAATGATGATGAACATTTTTTCATGTGTCTGTTAGTCATTTGTATATCTTCTATGGAGAAGTGCCTATTCATGTCTCCTGCCCATTTTTTGATGTGTTCATCTTCTTTTTCGATGTTGAGGTTGAGTAGTTCTTTATAGATCTTGGATATCAGCCCTTGTCTGTAGTGTCATTTGCAAATATCCTCTCCCATTCTGTGGGTTGCTTCTTTGTTTTGTTGACTGTTTCCTTTGTTGTGCAGAAGCTTTTTATTTTGATGAAGTCCCAGAAGTTCATTTTCACTTTTGTCTCCTTTGCCTTTGGAGACGTGTCTTAAAAGAAGTTGCTGTGGCCCATGTCAAAGAGGCCTATGTTCTCTTCTAGGATTTTGATGGATTCCTGCCTCATGTTGAGGTCTTTCATCCATTTTAAGTTTGCCTTTGTGTGTGGTGTAAGAGAATGGCCTAGCTTCATTCTTCTATACATAGTTGTCCAATTTTCCCAGCACCATTTATTGAAGAGACTGTCTTTTTTCCACTGGATATTTTTTCCTGCTTTGCCAAAGATGATTTGACCATAGATTTGTGGGTCCATATCTGGATTTAGAGAGGTTCATATTTTTAACTCAGCAATTCCACTTCTTGAAATTCATCAGATATACTAGCAAAGGTACCAGATAAAGTATTATCCTTATAGCACCGGTTGGAATAACAAGAGGCTAGAACAAGCTAGGTGATCATCAAGAAGGAATTGATCAAGTAAATTATGGCATATCCAAACAATGGAACAGAATTTGTGAGGCTGGTAAAAGGGAAAGAACACTCTATGTCCTAACGTGGGACAATCTCCAAGATAAATTGTGATGGGTAGAATAATGGTTCCCAAAGAAGTCCACATTCTTATCCCCAGAACCTATGAATATGTTACCTTGATAAAAAGGGTTTTACAGATGTAATTAAAATAAGGATTTTGAGATAGGTACTATTTTTGATTATCCCACTGGGTCTAATGCAATCACAAGAGTCCTTATAATATGGAAGAAGGAGGGTCAGAGTTAGAGAGGGATCTGAAGATATTATGCTGCTAGTTTCAAAGATGGAAGAAGGGGCCATGAGCCAAGGAATGCAGGCATCTTCTAGAAGCTAAAAAAGGGAAGGGAACAACTTGATTTTAACCTCTTGAAACCCAATTGGAAATTCTGGCCACCAGACTATGCAAAAATAAATTTGTGTTGTTTTAAGCACTAAATTTATGGTAACTTGTTATAGCAACAAAAAGAAACCCATACATAATTTAAGAGAAAAGGTGCAAAATAGTATTTATAGCAAGCTGTCATTTATAGGAGATGAGTAGGTATAGGTGTAGATGTAGATGATAAAGATTATGTGGAAAGAGAGCAGAAACTGAACACTGGTTTCCTGGGGGGCTTGGGGGGGAGAAGGTACTGGTAGCAGAGGCAGAGGGATGGAAGGCTGACTTTTCAATGTGTACCCTACCTTAGTCCATTTGGGCTGCTATAACAAAATACATAGATTATATGGCTTATAAACAACAGAAATTTATTTCTCACAGTTCAGTCAACTGGGAAGTCCAAGATCAAGGTCCCGGCAGATTTAGAGTCTCTTGGTTCATAAATGGCCATCTTCTCTCTCTGTCCATGGCAGAAAGGGTGAGGAAGCTTTCTGGGGTCTCTTTCATAAAAGCACTAATCCCATTCATGAGGGTTCCACCCTCATAAACTAATCACCTCCCAAAGGCCCACCTCCTAATACTATCACATTAGGGGTTAGGATTTCAATATATGAATTTGGTGGGGGAGGGGGGACACAAATATTCAGTCTATAGCAACCCCTTTGTACTTTTTGAATTTTATACCATTTTAATATATTGGCTAGTGAAACAATAAAATTTCAATTAAAGTAAACCTCCCTCAATTACCATGACATATAGATTTTCAAGGTTCAGATTTAAAACATACAAATTCAAGAAGCATAGAAATAAAGTGATCACTACCCAGTGGTTAGGGCTCCTGGGAGACCTGGAGTACCTGAAAAGGAGAGACAAAAATGGGAGGAAAATCTTAACCAGATTTCATTAGCTATGTGGCATTTACCAACTCACAAGGAATTAGCCAGTGGCCCCTTTCAAGACTAACTTAAAGAAATAATTTCTATGAAATAATACATAAGCCCCTATTATAGACCTTCCCCTCTCTCCTCTGGATGCTGCCTCTCCTATAACATGCCCCAAAATGGAAGGAAAAACAAGCTCTGATGCCACTTATCCTGGAGCCTGGTCTGTCCTTCCATGCTCCAAGTAAGTCACAGCTAGACTCTGCAACATCCCTTGCTCTACCTAAAAAATGCTCAATTCCTCTGATTTTATATGTCAGCTAGGGAAACAGTGGAAGACTATAAAAGCCCCAGGCAAAAATGCTTCCAGACCTAAAGTGATTAGCTTTATGGAAGCCATTATGCAAATTTATGGCCATTTCAAAGCTATTCAGCCTTGAGAAGACCTAGCAGAGAATGGGAAGTAGAATTCAAAAGTTTTTGATTATACACGTTCACTCAAATTCTAATATGAATAGTAAAGCTTGCTATGATTATTATGTGGCCCCTGTACCATCCGATATTTTTAAGCTTTACAGATATCATGCTCAAAATCAGGGCTGTGGAGAACTGAAAATAGTAATGACTCAATGAACAAAGTTTGGTCTGGTATCATCAATTCCTGGGGGTTTTCTCTCCCCTCACCTTTGTACTTGGACCATAGCCTCAGCGTTATCTTACCACTTAACTCTTGGAAAACCAAGATGAGGCAGCTGCAGACATGCCCAAGCTGAAAGACTGTGAGCTAAGGTCCAGATTGCAGTCCCCAACAACACAAAAAGGGACAGGAGAAATTTACTGAGCACTTACTACTAACCAGACATAGTTCAAAATAGATCACTTCTGGTTATTGTGAATAAATTTGCTATGAACATTTATGTACAAATTTTTGTGTGGACAATTCTCTTGGGTACATACCTAGAAATGGAATGGCTAGGTCATACAGTAACTCTACATTAACACTTTGAGAACCTGCCACACAGTTTTCCACAGCAGCTGCACTATTTTACTTTCCCACCAGCAATGCATGAGTGTTCCAATTTTTCCACATCCTTGCCAACACCTGTTATTATATGTCTTTTTTATGATATCCATCCTCATGGGCATAAAGTGGCATCCCAATGACATACAATTCACATATCATGAAATTCACCCTTTTAAAGTGTACAATTCAACATTTGGAGGAATATTCACAAAATTCTGCAACTATCACCATGATAGTTCTGGAATTCCAGAACACTTGCTTCACCCCCAAAAGAAAACCCATACCTATTAGCAGTCAGTCTCCATTTCCCTCTCCCTGTAGGCCCTGAAACTACCAGTTAACCTTCCAAAGGATAAATCTTTTATCCTGTCCATCCGTACGGGAGGGCAGATAATAGCACCTGCTTTTGGACAGTAGTGAGGATAAGATGAGATCACATGTATGTGTAGAAATCTATAGCACAGGGTTCCTGGGTGGCTCAGTGGGTTAAAGCCTTTGCTTTTGGCTCGGAGCATGATCTCAGTGTCCTGGGATCGAGGCCCACATCAGGTCCTCTGCTTGGCAAGGAGCCTGCTTCTTCCTCTCTCTCTGCCTGCCTCTCTGCCTACTTGTAATATCTCTCTCTCTCTCTCT
>PITA01029731.1:0-17485 GCA_004023965.1 Spilogale gracilis | reverse complement strand
ATTTTGAATGGTTATTTTTCCTTGATGTTCACTGCACTGTAACTTTCTGCCATGCTAAAAACAATGTTAAGCATATTTGCATTTTAAACCCCTGAGCTGCTCATTATAGGAATAAAGTCTTCAACCTAGGAGATGACTACTTCTTCCATGAACGCTATACTGAATTCTTACTGACCAGAGAGTCAACTGCTGTTCTTGCTTATATGATTTAGAACTAGAACATCTAAACTGAAAAACCTTAGTTATAATCATTCCCACCAACAAAAATTATCTGATACTTCTCCATTATTACACTGCTTGATATTGTATTACTACAATATTCTGATATCGCTTCATTGTGTGAACGCCAGTTTGCATTTGTAGCACTAAATATTTAAGTCATTAAAAAAAAAAATTATTTTGGGGCGCCTGTGTGGCTCAGTGGTTAAGCCTCTGCCTTCGGCTCAGGTCATGGTCCCAGAGTCCCGGGATCGAGGCCCCGCATTGGGCTGCCTGCTTGGCGGGAAGCCTGCTTTCTCCCTCTCTCACTCCCCATGCTTGTGTTCCCTCTCTAGCTGTGTTTCTCTCTGTTAAATAAATTAAATCTTAAAAAAAAAAAAAAGATGACAGAAGATGTTAAGATGACAATGTTACCTAAAGTGATCTACAAATTCAATGCAACTCCTATCAAAATTTTAATGGCCTTTTTTTTCAGAAATGGAAAATCTGATCTTCCCCCTCTTTCTCTGCCTGCCTCTCTGCCTACTTGTGGTCACTCTCTCTCTGTCAAATAAGTAAGTAAAATCTCTTTTTTTTTAGTAAGTAAAATCTTTAAGACAATTATTTTAATAACCAAGGAGAATATAACCCCATACTAAAGATATACTTTATCTTTTTTCCTACTCCTATTGGAAAACTTTCACCAAATAAATTAGGAAGTAAACTGGCTACCAAATGTTACTATTGGGAGAAACTTGGTAAAGTGTGTAAGAGATCCCTCTCCACTATCTGTTACAATTGCATGTGAATGAAATTATACTTATTTCGAAAGCAAGGTGTTGAAAATACAAAATATAGGCATCTCTCAGAGGGTTGGTATTTTTTTGGTTCAAACACAAAGAATTTCAGAATAGAATACAGTAAAGCTATACAACAAACCATACAGCGCAGAATGCCTCAATATTACTAAATATATTCATTGCATAGGTAGAAATAAGCTTATTGACAAATGGAAATGAAACACACTCATGAATAAAGTATCTCTTGCCCTCTTTCTTGGCTCAAGGTGATTGGTTAGTGTTCTACCAAAGGTAAGGTGATGCATGTAAAGACATTTATGTGAATCTGGCTTTCCTTAAATTGGATGGCACAGAATTGGAAAAATCAGCCTGTTTCTCACCTATGCCACAGTTTTGGTGCAAAGGAGAATATAAAAGGTAAGACTCTCCTTTTGGACAGAAAAGGTATGATAAAATGAGTTTTGAGTGATAAACAGGATGCGTATAAATGTATCTGTCCTTCTAATGCCTTTGTACCTTCAGCTAAGCTCTAAGATACTGGGTAACTGTCTTCCAAAAGGGAGAGAAAGTTCATAAGCAGAAAATAAAACCACATATACTTTTATTTCTCTTACTCTTCAAAATGTTATTGTCACAGCCACACATTTAGGCTGCTAAAAACTTCTTTAATAATAAATGGCTCCTGTTTCCTCCTTAAATGTTCCTCAAGTAATCCAAATCCTTATGAAAGATGCCATATCTCAGAGCAGTAGCCACAGGAGAGTTTATCTTCCAATTTGTAAACAGACCAAATTAGAGATAAAAGGACAAAATGCCCTCCAGCTGCAGAAGACCTGTGATATCACTGACTTAGCAGAGTCACACACACATCTGTCGGCCACTCTATACTAGGAAGAGTCTATGTTTTATTAACCCTCATATTTCCAAAAAATCTCACAAAGGTAGTAAACCATAGTTTGCTCAGTTAAACTGAAAGTTAAAAACAGTTAAAATCAGGGGGCCTGGCTGGCTCAGTCAGTATAGCACACTACTCTAGATCTCAGGGTTGTGGGTTTGTGCCCCATGCTGGGGATAGAGATTACTTTAAAACATAAAAAAAAAAAAAAAAAAAAATCTTAAAAAAAAAAGTCAATCACTTCTTGAGGGGACACACGCACACAACTACCAAACCAGGGTACCCGGTGACTCAGTCAGTTAAGTGCCAACCTTCAGCTCAACTTATGATCTCGGGGTCCTGGGATGCAGCTCTGCATCCTAGGGCTTTGCACTCAGCAGGGAGTCTGTCTCCTTTGCCCTGGGCCCCTCCCCCATACTCTTGCTCTCTCTCTCTCAAATGAAGTCTTAAAGAAAAATCTGCAAAATACATTAGTATCTTCACCTCTTAATGAACACACTGAATTAATCTCAAGTCAAATTGACATGTTTCATAAACAGGAGGGAATTTTAAAAACTTTAATTAAAAAAGAGAAAAAAACAAAAAAAAGACAAACTCCAGAGTGTCTGATTAATATCCTTTTTTAGCCTCACAGACATTCTCTTAAGCCTTCCCCATTATGAGAGAATACGGTCAAAATAAACTTGAAAACTTACACAGGAATTTTTAAATAGCCTCAAGTGCCTTTCAGTCAGGTCCAGTTAGAAATTAATGGTATTCTGCCAAAACTATTAACTATTTTAAGGCTTGGAATTTATTTTTTAAATTATTCTAGATTTTGCAGTAAAAATAAGAGGACATTCCCATGTTTAAACACTTTGTATGGGTAATCTCACTACAGGTAAGGAAATGTCAATTAAAATAATAAAATATGTTAGGGGTTACTTGAAAGTACTAATTTTAATTTAATACACATAACCTCCAATCAAAAATTTCATTTCTGGGGTATCTCAGTGGCTTAGTTGGTTAAGCATCCGACTGTGGATTTCAGCTAAGGTCACGATCTTGGGGTTGCAAGACTGAGCACCACACTGGGCTCCAGACCTATTGGGGATTCTGCTTCTCCCTCCCCCTCTGTTGCTCCTCCTACTTGCACTCTTTAAAAGTAATATTTTTTAAAAATTCCCTTTCTGTGACATTGTCCTACAGAAATATAAGTACTTAAAGATCAATATGAGCTTTGTTTAACAGAGAAAAACTTTTTAAAATTAAAGGTCTAAAAATAAAGGAATTGTTAAATTCTGATGTATTTTCACCCTTGTGACATCATGTGGAAGTGCATTACATGTTAAGGATGCCACATTATTTAGAAGCACACATGTCTTTATTACCAAACCAGTAATAGTGACTGCTTCTAGACATAGAGGTGTATAAAATGGGAGTCTACTTTCCTCACTATACTCTTATATGTAACAATGAAGACCTTACAAACTCTGAAACAACTAGAAAAATTTTACCTATAGCCAAGCGCCCAAAATGACAGTTATTAAGCCATAAATGTCAGTTCCTCTTGACTTTGGGGCCCGTTCAAGACTCGAATTCGCATCTTAACCATGTTAGCCAGCTTTTTTTTTAAATTTTATTTATTTATTTGACAGAGAGAGAGATCACAAGTAGGCAGAGAGGCAGGCAGAGAGAGCGGAGGAAGCAAGCTCTTTGCGGAGCAGAGAGCCGGATGCGGGCCTCAATCCCAGGACCTTGGGATCATGACCTGAGTTGAAGGCAGAGGCTTTAACCCACTGAGCCACCCAGGCGCCCTAGCCAGCTATTTCTAAGGGATTCCTCCTTTTCATAGGGTCTAGATGATAAGTCAAGGGTGGGTGTGGGGCATAACCAATGAATCTTGGAACACTGAAAAAATAAAATAAGTTATTATTAAAAAACAAAACAAAAAAATCAAGTCAGTGGTGGAACTGGGTACTCTGCATATGTATTCTAGATTGGAAAAACGGCACCAGGCACCCAGAGGAACAATGCATTTTGCTCCTGACATCCTGATGGTGTATAAAAGGTAGACAGAGATCTTTCTATAACCAAAGCCCACAACCAGCAAGTGACTGTGACAGGGTCCAGAGTAAACGACTGACTGGGACTGGGCCAGGTACCTGACACAGCACTCAACCATAAAACATTCATGCTTCTGAGCTTTTACAAACCTTCAAAATATGGCCAACTGACGATTATTATGGCCTTCTCCCTATTCTTCCCCAGTAGAATAAAGAATATGTACAACAGCATTTATGAATGTTTTGAAGATACCTAACAAAGTAACAAATGTAATTAACATAAGCCACAAGCTTCACTGCTATTGAGATGCTACAGTTTCTGGTCCCTTCTAGAAAACTAGGTGGAGAGGGGGTAAAAACTACACTGTGATATAGCAACTATGGGGACTGGATAGGTTACTTCCAGATCACTTATCAAAAACCCTCACTTACAAATTGGTGGATGTAGTCAAAACATGTAGTCAAAATAGCTGGGGAAGCAAAAATAAGGCCTGGTGTAATTTTAAAAATTTTGAGCTCTACTGTTTGTGCCAAAGTAAAACTGTATTTTAATAAAAATGTATCTTAATAAAGTTTTAATTTTAATAAAATACATTTTTACTTTAATAATGAATCAGTCACTGGCTTAACAGATCTTTTTGAAAAGAAAATTTTAAAATGAGGTCATTATACATCCAAGTTAGACTCACAAGCAATCAGACCTAGAAGGGACTTAGAAAAGCTTGGCCAATCTCATCATTTCATAAGAACCAGAAAGGTTAAAAATAAATAAATAAATTAAATTAAATTTTAAAAAAAAAGAACCAGAAAGGTTGGGGCGCCTGGGTGGCTCAGTTGGTTAAGCGACTGCCTTCGGCTCAGGTCATGATCCCGAAGACCCGGGATCGAGTCCCATATCGGGCTCCCTGTTCGGCGGGAGGCCTGCTTCTCCCTCTCTCACTCCCACTGCTTGTGTTCCCTCTCTGGCTGTGTTTCCCTCTGTCAAATAAATAAAATCTTAAAAAAAAAAATTAAAAAAAAAAAAGAAAAGAAAAGAACCAGAAAGGTTAGGTGACTTGCCCCAGTTAGACTAAGAGCTGAGACTAAATATTAGGTCTCCCAACATTCAGACCAACAGCTATCTCTCCATTATACCCAATGCCTTCCAGAAATTGAGCACAACCAGAAAGAATGAATCAGATTAAAAATATGTTGATTCTATGAAAGTACTGAATAATCTCTTCTTGGACATTTTAGTGCTGATTTGCTGGGGAGAGCATAGAAGTCCTATGAAATTTAAAACAGTATTTATTATGGGTCAACATGTGAATTGATGCGACTTAACAATGTAATTGTTCCTATGGATTTTCCTGTTTTATTACCTGTTTGCAGGATATTGCCACAATCCTGACATGCTGTCACAATGCTTAGAGTGCTACTTACTTACGGCCCTACGACAGGAGAAGGAAAAAAGGAAAGTGGTATACATAGGTAACCTAAGAGATCCTGCTGTCAATATATGGTTAATAATGAACTTATTTGGGTCTCAAAAGAGAGGTAGGACAGAAGCTGTTGGTCAGAGAGGTAGGACAGAAGCTGTTGCCTGCCGTCCTAATCTTCAGCGGCAGACAGTGCTCTTTTGTGAACTCAGGCACCGCCTGTCAAAGGAGTCCTTTGTTTCTGTCCCTCATTTCCACGTCCATCAGAGCCTTACCTGGGATAGTACGCAGTGTAGTTCATGAAGAGCTGAGTGCCCGCTGGGTAGTAGGCTGTGGTGGGCTGCAGTGCTCGTGGATTCAAAAGCACAGAGGGCTGATAAATGGCAGCTTCAGTAGGAATGACTGCTGCAGGAGCTGGAAATGTGTAGGAGGGAGGAGACAGGCCTAAATAAGCAAAAAGAGAGACTTTGAGAAATACTTATCACAAAGGACATTCGTGCTAGCTCTACAGTCATGACGTCAGCACTCCACATTTTTTTTGTTTCACACATATATACATTTTAAAGGGACCAGTTCTTCATCAACCCAAGCAACTTTTTATTGTATATTCAGTATTTTCTGAGATTTCTGTAACAATGTGAAATTTCTCAAATGTGTAATCTTCTGAAAGTTTGAAAAAATGTTTTAATAGTAGGTAATTTTTTAGTGAATCTTCAACTCAGCAATCACTGAATTGTGACCTTCCATATAAAATTTGATTAAAATGTCCAAGCAACTTCTGATTATACAGATAACACCTATTAATCTCAAAACCTGAAGACTCGGAAATTGGGAAAAACCGCTTCATGACATGTGATTTTTTTTTTTTTGTTTTCTATTCCTGAGTGCCAGTTATCATAAACTAAGCCTTTGAGGAAAGAAACACAGTATTGACCTTTTGTATAACTTCACACTAAAAGCTGGGTAGTTTGTTGCTTTTTTTGAGAACTATGCTTCTCTTTCATCTTGTTATCTACTCTGTATTACAGTGTAAGATGAAAATGGTTAGGATTTCACAAGTTCCATGCCAAAGCATAGATGGGTGCCAGAGTGAACTGACCTAAGAGTTGATTAACTTGGCATTATTTCCACCTAAATGAACTGCAGAAGATGGGCTCTGAAGCTTAGCTACATCTCTGCACCTGTTTTAAAAAACAAACACCAACCAAAAAACCCCACTAACCAGCCTGAAAAATAACTCAAGAAAAACATGCTCAAGTCTTCCTGAGAGTCGGCTGATAAAAAGCTGACTCAGGTTGAAATTCTATTATCTTCTAGTTATTCAACATTTTCCAGGCCCCATGAACTCTTTTAAGTCATAGTAGTTACTGCTCAGTAGCTATCACATGTGGGATGAACACAATTATCCAGGCCATCTGCATTCAACAGAACAGATAATGGAATGGTTGCCTGAATTTGGAATTGTTGAATTTTTACACCGAGAACTATCTAATATATTTTGCACCTAGCAGAGGCCCAAGGGATACCTTTTCACAGGATAATCTCTTATGTCTGGCATTTCTAAGGAGTTTCTACATGTGTATGGAGATGAGTAAGACAGTCTGCTGCAGAGGGCCACATAAACAAAAGACCAATGTTCTGATCTCATATTCAACTTTTAGGTATCGCCTTCATAATTCACCAAAAACTGTGTTGCATGTTTGATACTTAAGGTAGGTAAGTTTTTAAATTATGATTCCTGACCTTAAAGACTCCACAAAAGGGCAAACAGAACAAATTGAGGCACCTAAATCATAATAAAAATTATAAAACCTATACCCGTATCTTGCCTTCAAAACAATCAAGTAATTTGTTACAGGACAATATAAAGAAAGGTTGAAATTTCTGATAATAGATGAGGCTGCCATGTATGGATATTTCTCAAATGAAAGGACAGTTGTTCTTAGACTCCTTAAAAAAAGAATCAGATGTGTATATTCATAGATTAGAAAAGTGGAATTTATGTTGTTCAACTTTTTGAAAAAGTTAGAATTTCAATCAACAAAATTTAAAACTAAAAAACACTGAGACTGTAGCAACATTTCTTTCCCAGATTTAAGAAGAAACTCCTCAGGGGTGATTAAGCAATCACTATTTTTAACTTCTTCCGTTGTTCAGAGTAGATAAACATGAAATTTTTCTAAGTTTTTTGATTGCTGTTAAAATAGAAAGTCACCTCAAGTAAGTTGATAGGTTTAAAAAAAAAAAGTCCAGTTGACTAGGTATAATATTAGCATGTATCAATTGGAATTCTGACTTTTTTTTTTTATGAGTGAACTCTTCCTCTAAAATAGCAAGCAGGGCACCAGGGCACCTGGGTGGCTCAGCTGGTTAAGCGACTGCCTTTGGCTCAGGTCATGATCTTGGAGACCTGGGATCGAGTCCCACATCAGGCTCCCTGCTCGGCAGGAGGCCTGCTTCTCCCTCTCTCACTCCCCCTGCTTGTGTTCCCTCTCTGGCTCTGTTTCTCTCTGTCAAATAAATAAAATCTTTAAAAAAAAAAAAATAGCAAGCAGTCAATATTGGTTAAGATTTTTGAGGAGTATTAAAATACATGAACATCTGTTTTTTGTGGCAAAGCATTTTAAATTTTTTCTACTACCTTAGGGCTTGCGAGCGGAAAGGGGAAAAAATGAAAGTCTTGTGAATAAAGTCTGTAATGACCAGTTTTCCACCAGGGAGAGAGAGGTAAAAGAAAACCATAGCAGAATAATTTGGGTTACACAGCATGAAGAAATTCCGTTATCTCACAATGCTTGATAAGATTATCACTCAAGGAAATTGTACAAGTTACTGACATTATCAGTAGTTCACCGACAGAATACATAGGATGAAAAGATCACTCTAAGACACCACTTAACCCAATCGTAAGTTTCCAGAACTTGACACTCATTAGTCATCAACTCTTAGATATTCACCAACAGCAAGCAGCAGATGAATGGAATTATTAGCATTTAGGAAGTCCAAGGGGAAAAAAAGGATTAAGCCCCACCAAATGTTCTATGAAAAACACTTTATCAAGTATTTTTCTTGCTAGAGATCCCTCTATACAGAAAGTGATGTCCTAACACACTCCATTTTATGGGGATCAAGTACATAATCCAGTTAGCTTTCTCCATTATCATTGGACTATATAGTCCAAGTGCTACATTCTTTAAACATACCCAGCATGACTCCTAACAAGGTATGTCTTATTCAATAGTGAAAACTGTGTCAAAAACGTTCAAAAGTTTTAATATCAGATCTGTAAATGTTCCTTAGTCACGTACCACAACATGGTCTCCAGACTAAAGGGCTTATTCCTCTCACACAGGATTCCTGATGGCTTACACCCAGGTGCCAATGAGCAAGAGCATGGCCTGAAATTAAGCACTGATCCTGCGATCCAATGGAAACTTTGGCTAATTTATGTACGCATTTGTATTTTTCACTAACTAGCTCATTCCAGATGTCCTGGAGAGCAAGGGAATTGCTCCTCAGATTGTCCTTTCCAAAGAAATAGGTAATGTTCAAAACATTAAAAGTGCAAAATGGGCATCAACTCACCCTTCCAGGGGAGGAAAAAAAGGCTGTGTTACCAAAAAAAAAAAAAAAAAAAAAAAGTAAAGGAAAAAGGGTCCAGCCATACTTATTTTACCTTTAAATGCGTATTAAAATATCTACATAGCCAGGTTGCCTCCCAGAGTCAGTGCTTAGCTTGAGCACACTAAGCTTCAGAAATCAAGTGCTTATCACTGGAAAAGCAAGAATATAATTTGAAAGGAGGTATTCGTAGCATCTCTAATTACGGGTGTCCACAACCAAGGTCTTAAATGATTACCAGATACTACCGATTTCAGACGGGAAAGCCTTATGTAACCCCCTCACCTGCCTTAGAAAGAACCAGGGGCACAGAAAGTTATGAAAGCAGCTTAAGCACCTACCAGCATATAGCGTAGAAGAGCGCCAAGACCCAAGAAAAACTTACATGGTAACTTACATGGCGGTGGGGATAAGCCATTTCGATTTAAAGTGCCCCCCATTAACACAAAGTTCATCTCCTCAGCTGAACACTGAAAGACTTCAACATATCTGTCCTTCATGGTTTTTTTATGACACTTCTGTGCAGCCATAAATGCTCTGTCCGCAGACTTCATCTGGATAAAGGCATCTCCTGACGGGCGGCCCTGAGCGTGTGGGGGAAGAATAAAAACAAAAGGAGACTGTCTCCTTCAACAAGGAAATGGTTGCTTACAAAACATGCAAAGTGACAATCACCCATAGTACAGACAGTTTAGCCACAAAATCTGGGTGACAAGTGTTGTCCACTGAAATCTAACTTGCGTTTTATCTCCTAATCACCAGAATGGCCCACAAAAGCTCAGAGAAAGTTTTGAGAGCTCATAGCTGAAGATCCTTTCTCATTTCTGCTCATTAGTATCAGATTTATAGGGTTTTGAGAGGGTCTCCTTAGAACTGGGCTTTCAAAGTATAGGATTCTATACTGGGCTTTGCCATTCTGAAAACTCCGATTGAATTTTATGTGATTGAGAACTAGGAACAGAACGAGTAAAAGAGCTTCAGGTATGTTCCTTCATGAAACTGAAGAAACCAGTGCTCTGTGTTGGCTCTCAGTGGTCCATCAACTGACCTGCAATATCCCTTTCCCTTCTCCTGAAGCCTAGATTGGGATGTGGGCTTGGGAACAGAGAAGGGGGATAAGGAAATGGGAACTGCAAAGCACAGTTAGGGTAGGTGAAAGCTGTATCATCAGCCTTGCTTAGCAGTCCTCCTCTCACCTCTTCCCTGAAACCTCCACCTTAAACCTGGGCCAGACAGGTGTTTATAGACATTTCCTCTATTACTAATTGCTTCCTAGAAATCCTGTTTAAAACCAAGCTGACAGACCTCTGTTTCACAGAATCAGAACATGCTGGTTTTCTTCAACATGAACATTTTATGGTGGAGAAAGACACGATCAGCTTTTAAGACTCCTTTCTTTTTTTATGGATTTCTTTAGAAGTCTCTAAGGGACTATTTAGTACAAATTATAACCATGCAAGTTACCATAAGAGTTACCATACCAGGGAAATCAGGGATACCAGGGAAACCCAGTCCAAGATGGAAACCTACTATCTTTGAGGTAGCTAAAAGCTCATCCATCATTAAAGAAGCATTTCTCCCAAATGCAATCACATTAGGTCACATGGGTCAATAAAAGGCAAATATGTCCATTGTGGTTAATCGAAGAACAATAATAGCCCCTAGGTTATTAGAAATGGGGTGTTCAAAGAGAAACCAAACAATTTCCTGGTGATGCTGAATTGCAGGGAAATTTTATTCAAAAGGACTCCCACCAGTGAAGCATGCTGAGAGGGTACATAGATTAAAAGTTGCATAGCTTAATATTGACATGAGAGTTAGAATATGTGCTGGTGTGGAAAACCAAGCCAGGGGCCCAGAAGTTTGCTGATGCCAGATACTCAAACAAGTAATTTAGAAAAATGTTCACATTTCCAATACAAACCTATATTCAACCCATAATGCTTGGAAAACTTTTCTTGCTTTTGAGAGTTCCAAAATTTAAACTAGAATCACTTGCTTTACAGGTTTTTAAAAATTCTGTCCTGCTTACCATAGCACACAATGCTGGTAAATTATTCAGCAATTAATAGGATTTTGTTTAACCAAAAATCAGGGGACACTAAGACAGGAACTACTTTTTATATGCTTAGACTATATACTTGTATACCATTAGAATTTGATTATCCAGGTTGCCTGGGTGGCTCAGAGGGTTAAGCCTCTGCCTTCTGCTCAGGGTCCCGGGATCGAGGCCCACATCAGGCTCTCTGCACAGCAGGGAGCTTGCTTCCTCCTCTCTCTGCCTACCTGTGATCTCTCTGCCAAATAAATAAAATCCTAAAAAAAAAATTTTTTTTTGGTTATCCTTTGATGGAGGCTTCTCAAAATTCATTAACACATTTGAATGCCTGTTATGATCTCCTATTGTTCTAGGTGGTATAGATACAAATCCTTACTAAGTTTGCACTCTACTAAATATCATTTAATGTCCTATATATAAAATAAATGAGTTCTAACTCGTCTATAGGTAAAGACTCTGGCTAACAGACATGCTCTCTGGTTTATGAACAGTCTAAAATCACATTCACGCTGCAACCGCGAAGCTCAGTAGCTACAACAGTAAAATGCTGAATTAGGTGGATAATGTGTTTATATCCTTCCTGAGACTACTGACAACTTGGTGAATATAAGTGATAGAGCTGAATTTAAATTACCGTGCTAATGACAGCATTCTTTCAGGAGTTCATCTGAAAGACCTCGGACATCTACAGTTAAAGCTTTCCTAAAGACTTACGGTACCGCGGATGAACACCTATAATTTTTTTATTTTTTAATTTTTTTAAGCTGGAAGAGAGCCTTTGCTCCTCAGAATAAGCATATCAGTTACTCCTTACCTGGTGATTCAATACCATGTGAACCCCATGAGTTCGAATATCTGTGGAAAACTCCCCCAGAAAGTCCAGGATGTCCTCAATTGTGGCCGCATAGGGAAGACCTCGAAGGCGTATACAGTCTCTAACATTTGTAGGGGGCACAAATTGCTGAGGTAGTACTGGAATAATGGGAGGGGTTGGAAGTGGAATAAGAGGGGCCGAGGAGAACCGATTCAGCACCTGTACTCGAAGCAAAAGAGAAGTGATTTAGAGCCTTGCTCCTCCAATGCCGTCTGCAAACAGCACGGCAGCACTGTGAAGCTTGTTAGAAATGTAGCATCTCAGTTCTGCCCCCGACCTAGGAAACATGAACCTGCATTTTAACAAGAGCCCCCAGTAATTCATAAGCATATTCAAGTTTGAGAAGCTCCTATGGATAAAGGGATTCACACTGTTCAGCGGGGAAAGGAGGAGAGCCCCACTTTTGTCAAATGCAGGTTGAGGAACACGCCACACAATGCAATGTGCTTCCTGGTCTACTGTAAAGTAGCTCACAGTCTCAAGACAAATATCCTGAGAAGTATGCTTGTGTATACGCGGTGCCCCGATACACGGCTGAACGTGAACTGTTGTAGCAATCTATTAGAGTTCATTTTGCGAAGCACAGTGTTCCCCTTAATATTGCTATCACATTGTACCCCAAGCACAAGCAAGAGAATGCCACAGTAACGACAGGTGGAACAATGAATCTGGATTTTATTACAATATAATGCTGCATTTATAACAATATATAAAGCCCAAGACTGAATGGTTGGTAATGTAAGAATGAAAAGAAGTTATCTGGTGACCACAGAATAATTAATTTTGATGTGAATTTGAGAGCGTGGCCAAGACAGGGCATCTTGACTATTTTTTAAAGTCATGGAATTCAGCAAGCTCAAAAATGAATGAGAGGTTTGGTATACATAGGAGAAAGGATTACTCCCAGGCAAAACTCTATTAGAAGGTTCTGGTCTGAGGTGTGTGGGTGGCCCAGAGGGTTAAGCCTCTGCCTTCAGCTCAGGTCATGATCTCAGGGTCCTGGGATAGAGGCCTGTCAGCAGGGAGCCTGCTTCCTCCTCTCTGTCTGCCTCTATGCCTGCCTGTGATCTCTCTCTGTCAAATAAATAAAATCTTTTAAAAATTTAAAAATAGGGGCGCCTGGGTAGCTCAGCTGGTTAAGCAACTGCTTTCGGCTCAGGTCATGATCCTGGAGACCCCAGATCGAGCCCCACATCGGACTTCCTGCTCGGCGGGAAGCCTGCTTCTCCCTTTCTCAGTCCCTCTGCCTGTGTTCCCTCTCTAGCTGTGTTTCTCTCTGTCAAACAAATAAATAAAATCTTAAAAAAATTTAAAAATAAACGGAAAAAATTAAAAAGAGGCACCTGGGTGGCTCAGCTGGTTAAGCATCTGACTCAGGTCATGATCCCTGAGTCCTGGGATTGAGACCTGCCAAGCCGGGAGCCTGCTTCTTCTTCCTCTCCCTCTGCCCTAACCTCACCTTCCATAGTCTTTGTCTCAAATAAATAAATAAAATCTTTAAGAAAAAATAAGGTTCTGGTCGACTTTTGCCTTAGTTTAGGGCACACCTACTAGTTTGTAACACTAGGAGGTCCTTGTGCAAACAGCATGTGTGACATCCTAAGTTTCTTGAACTTACTTCTGTAGCCTTCACCATTCCATAAACGAAAAATAAAGAATCGGGGCGCCTGGGTGGCTCAGTTGGTTAAGCAACTGCCTTTGGCTCAGGTCATGATCCCGGAGACCCAGGATGGAGCCCCACATCTGGCTCCCTGCTCGGCGGGAAGCCTGCTTTTCCCTCTCTCACTCCCCCTGCTTGTGTTCCCTCCCTAGCTGTGTTTTTCTCTGTCAAATAAATAAATAAAATCTTAAAAAAAAAGAAAAAAAAGAAAAATATAGAATCAGAAACCTCCCCCAAAGGTGCCGTAGTATTCTCACTCCTACCCCGTCCTGTTGCTGAGTAAGAGGTAACAGAAATCAAAGAATACAATATAGCCAAAGAAACATCAGAGACAGCAAGATGTTTAAAAAATTATATAAATAATCTAGACACAGCACAAACATTATGTGATGACCATGAATAGAAAATAAGAGGTTGTGGACAAACTCTGCACAGGAAATGGTCAAGCACCTTCCAGTACCTGCCAAATAGGAGGTGAGCAAGCAGTTACTGAATGAAATGATTATTAGGGATGAGCAGAACATAGGACTACTTCAGCATTTCTTAACTAATCAGTAGGACAGAGGCTGGAGAGGAGTTCATCTACCACCCAAACCTCATTATGGTGAAGTCCCACAGCAGCAGCGTATGCTATACCTAAACCAAATCAATATACAGTAGTCAAGGCCCTGGAGTAGCCTATTCTAGGCAAAGATTTCCATAAAACTGTTCTTCCAATTAAAAATCTAAAATCTTATTTTAACCTTCTCTGGTTTGGCACTAATGTGTTTAATGTTTGAAGCCTCAAGTATGTTCAGCATATTCTAGAAATTCAGAATTTATGATACTCATTTTCAACAAGGTACAGAATTGTTTAAATAATAAGTATGTTCACAGTTTCACAGTTTAGGGTTCAAGAGCACTAGCATATCAGAGTGCAGAATTAGCTTAAAATATCATGTATGTTTATTCTAGGTATAAAAAAACATGTCAGTATCCTACCAGGAGAGAGGTTCTTTTCAACTCTGGGCAACTGTTTCAAATCACAATACACAATGGGCTTTGCAGAAAGAAGCCAGACAAAATCATTTTATGAACTCACAGGAATGGAAGTAGAGTCAGTGTCTTAAATTGCTTGTAAAAAAGATGAAATGTATCATTAAAGTTGCTCTATTCTACTAGGGAACCCAAGGACATGAAGCTGGAAGAGCCACATGTGAAGCAGCCTGCATGATCTTAGATAGAAAAGAAAAACAAAGACCCTTAAAGACCCTTCAGCTGTAAAGTCAAGAAGAGCCAAAAGGCTTGAAACCCTACAGATGGCTCCATGTCTGGATCATTTTGGGCAACTGATTGTCCCATCTGTGCCTCAAAAACCTTTCTGAATTCTGAAAGACAATAATAGGACAAAAGGACACTTTATACCATCACCAGCAGTATGGAACATCAAGCCTTTGGGAAAATAAATTTGGAAAATATTAAAAACTTTAAAAGCTCACCCAATCCAGTTCTAAAGAATCAATCAGAAACTGAGAGTTTCATAAGCATGTTGTTTATCTAGAAAATTCTTATAAATGAAAAAAGAGCCAACCTAAATGTACACCAGAATTTCTGAATAAATTAAGTCCATAACATTAAAAATGAATTTTTTTAGACATGGGTAAACCTGCAATATATGTAGTTTTTAAAAAGATTTAAAAAAGTATCTATAGCAATATTCTAATTACTTAAAAACAAATGTGGGGCGCCTGGGTGGCTCAGTTGGTTGAGCGACTGCCTTTGGCTGAGGTCATGATCCCGGAGACCGGGGATCAAGTCCCACATCGGGCTCCCTGCTTGGCGGGAAGCCTGCTTCTCCCTCTCTCACTCCCCCTGCTTGTGTTCCCTCTCTGGCTGTGTTTCTCTGTCAAATAAATAAAATCTTTTAAAAAAAATGCATTTTTTCTGTGTGCACAGGAAATAACAAGTGGCTATCTTATAATCACGGAATGCAATTTTTTAAAATGCACCTATACTTTCTGTATTTTTCAAGTTTTAACCCAATAATGTAGGGTTATTCTTGGAAATAAATAGAAAATCACCCAAAGCCACCAAAATGCTCTTAAAAACCAACCTGCTGGACTTCAGCTGCTGTGCTCCTGAAGAGTTCAATGTATCTTTTACCCAACAAGTCCTTATGCTTCCTCAATGCATTCTGTGCATATTCTTCACAGGCAAAGAGGACAAAAGCATCCCCTGTTGGCCTACCATCTGGGTAGGTAACAAAGAGGATGCCTTCCTTCCCCCCAGTGATGGGGCAATGTTGTCCAAAGAAGGCCACCACTTCATCTGCTGTGGCTGTGAAAGGGAGCCCCCGCATACGGACAATGACTTGATTTTCCTTGGAGAGAAACTGGGCTACCTCATTGGATGTACCTGGGGAACACAAATATCAGGAAGCATGGAGAGAAATGATTCAGACATCAACTTGACCAAGCTTACAATGGTAAAATTCTTGGCAATGTCTTGAGTTTATCATTAAAACTCTACTCCTACTGAATTCACGACAACATCCCAGGAATCAGAATTCTCTCCCCACAAATCTGAAATCTTTCCCCCACCAATTCCATGAAACACCTGACTTGGGAAGGCGGCCAATCAGATCACGGACTAACCGCTGTGCTCTCTCATGGAGAGGCAGTACGTCATCACGATAGGCAAGGAACTAGGATGAACGGGGACCAATCTGCTGTGCCCTCTCATGGAGAGGCAGTACGTCATCACGATAGGCAAGGAACTAGGATGCACGGGACCAATCCTCATTTTGCCATTTACTAGGCTATGACTTTAGTCAAGTTTAACCTCTGTATTTTAGTGTTGTCATCTATAAAATAGGAGCAAAAATACCTCATAGATGTATGATAATTAAGTAAGTCACTATGCATAAAGTTCGTTGGTGGTTTTTTATTATTTTCCTGATTACTTTTTATTAAGAAAGGTTCAGATGTAAGGGGAGTATAATGAACATGCATGGCAGCCAATTTTGAGATTTATCAACATTCTGCCTGTCATAAAGCATTCTGTACAGAATTGCCATGTAGCAAATATTTAGAAGCACATCCTTCAAGCTCATATACTTGTAAAATTTTCCTTTATTTTATTTTTAAGTAGACTCTATCACTAACATGGAGCTTGAACTCACAACCCCTAGATCAAGAGTTGCATGTTTTACATACTGAGCCAGCCATGTCCCAGCAATACTTTCCTTTAAGAGCAAACTCCCTAACTACCCACATACCATGAAATCCCAGGATTGATGTGGGAGTTAACTTTGCCATCTATCATAGAAGCTCAGAACCACAGCAACTCCAAATAAAGTTCATCCCCAACAAATATCAAACATCACTTTGGGATTTTGGAAATAATCTTGAAGCTCTGAATTTGGAAGCTTTCGTACATCTAAAGAATTAGTGTCAAAATGGAACTATACCAGCAAACGGTGCATACAAGATGTTTCTGCTACAAGTTCAACAGTTCCAGGGATTTTAACCAGGGCTATATATTACCAACGTACAAATGTTCTCTATATTTAAGAAGAAAGTCACCCTAGAATATATATTTGGCAATAGTATATTTTCAAAAGCCTCTTAAAAGGTCTACCTGCATTCTTAGATTTAGCTATCCTAATTTTGAAGTTATCCTAGTGAGTGGCACTTACAGAGATACAAAAATATTCACTGCAACATACTTAGGGTGAAAAATTGGAAATGAGGGCGCCTGGGTGGCTCAGTGAGTTAAAGCCTCTGCCTTCGGCTCAGGTCACGATCCCACCAGAGTCCTGGGATCAAGGCCCGCATTGCGCTCTCTGCTCAGCAGGGAGCCTGCCCCCTCCTCTCTTGCTGCCTGCCTCTCTGCCTACTTGTGATCTCTCTCTGTCAAATGAATAAATAAATCTTA
>PITA01029730.1:0-17475 GCA_004023965.1 Spilogale gracilis | reverse complement strand
AGAGCTACCCTATGACCCTGCAATTGCACTACTGGGCATTTACCCCAAAGATACGGATGTAGTGAAAAGAAGGGCCATATGTACCCCAATGTTCATCGCAGCAATGGCCACAATCGCCAAACTGTGGAAAGAGCCAAGGTGCCCATCAACAGATGAATGGATAAAGAAGATGTGGTACATATATACAATGGAATACTACACCTCCATCAGAAAGGATGAATATCCAACTTTTGTAGCAACATGGACTGGACTGGAAGAGATTATGCTGAGTGAAAAAAGCCAAGTAGAGAAAGTCAAGTATCACATGGTTTCACTTACTTGCGGTGCATGAGGGATAACCTGGAGGACAGTGGGAGAAGGAAAGTAAATGTGAAGCAGGGTAATCCAGTGAGAAAAAGGAAACAACAGAGACTTTGGACACAGAAACAAACTGAGGGACTTGGAGGGAGGGGGGTGGAGGGATGGGAGGGTCTGGTAGTTGGTACTGGGGGCACCGATTGCATGGAGCACTGGGTGTGGGGAATGGGGAATGAATCTTGGAACACTGGAAAAAAAATTTAAGTAACAACAACAAAAAGAAATTAATCATGAAAAGAATGTTATAAAGAAAATATGGAAGTTTTAATACTGATTATTTGAATGTATAAAGAAGTAATAGTATTTTTTTAGGTGTGATAATAGTAACACAAGTGTGTTAAAACAAAAACTCCTTATTTTTAATTTTTTTAAAATTCCTTAACTTTTAACAATGCATACTCAAACATTTACAGATGAAATATGTTGGAGCTCGCATTAAAATAATTAAATTGTATAATGAGATTAGCTAGATGAATGAAATCAGATGGGCTCTTTGGTGATAATTATTGAAGATGGGTAATGTGTACTTGGGGGCTATTACATCATTCTATTTTTTTTTAAATGTAAGCTTGAAATTTCCAATAATAAAAATAACAAAATTATTTAAAATGTAAAATAATACAAGGCTTATTAAAGATGATTATCTTCAAAACAACTTCATTAATAGTGAAAAACAAATACTAATATGAAATGTTTTACTATCTAGTTCGCTGCATGGTCTTTTTAATGCCAAAAAATTAATTTTGATAAATTTTTGTATAATTTGTATAAGTGTGTATGTATGTCATCTCATTCATTGCTCAAAACAGTTAACACATGGTATTTAAACATCAACAGATGTTTAGTTTCTGAATACCTATAAATTTGGTGAAGAGCTACCTAATTAGCCATTCAGGAGTAGCAAACTTCTGTAAAGGAACAAGTGAATTTAGTTTTGTGGCAATACGATCTCACTATTCAGCTCTTCTTTTGAAGCACAAAAGCAGCTATAGATGATTCACAAATGAATGGCATGATCATATTCTGATAAAACTTGATTTACAAAAACAAGTAGCGGGGTCTACTTGACCCATGAACTGCAGACTGTAGTTTTCCAACCTCTGAAAAGTATGTATGGTATTCACCATAGTTCAAATCCATATAGTGTTCATAAAAGAACAGGAAAAAGACAAGAAAAGGAAGCCTAAAAGTAGATTTCAATATATGTAAAAATAGAATAAATGGCAATGGTGGTATTTTAGTTCAGTAAGAAAAAGATTACAAATTTCATCATTTTCATAAATAATGGTAACAAATTTAATATCTGTTAAAAAAATCATTTAGGCCCTTAGCCATATTATTTATGAAAGTATGTTCAGACTGATTAAATTTTTAAACATGCAGGGGCGCCTGGGTGGCTCAGTTGGTTAAGCGACTGCCTTCGGCTCAGGTCATGATCCTGGAGACCTGGGATCGAGCCCCACATCGGGCTTCCTGCTCGGTGGGAAGCCTGCTTCTCCCTCTTTCAGTCCCTCTGCTTGTGTTCCCTCTCTAGCTGTGTTTCTCTCTGTCAAATAAATAAACAAAATCTTTAAAAAAATTTAAACATGCAGAATAAAGCAATAATAGTCTTAGAAAAACTTTATATAATCATGTACATTCAATGGTTTGGGAGGTGTTTCAGAAAACTTTGAAGAAAAGGACATACCTGACTATATGAAAATTAAAACTTTTATGCAATAAAATATTTCATAAAGTTAATATACAAATGATATACTTTGGTTAATATCTGCAATGTAACTAAGAGGGAGTCACCTAAAATTTAATGGAAAAGACAATCCAAAGCAATATAGAAAAGGATATGGTTGGCAGAAAATGTCAATGGCTTCCTAATGTATATGCTTGCCTTCTTCCTTGGTAGCAGAAACCTGCTTTTAAGCCAGATATTCTGCCAAAACTGTAAAATGTTATATTTTACAAACTATATTGTAACTGTGTACAGCAATATCTACCTTCTAGCCAAAGTAATTTAGGCAGAAAAAGAAAATATGTGCATTTAATAAAGATTTATTTTAAAGAAAGAGAGCAAGCACTTACTCTTCTTCTTGCTTCTAAGCATTTAGAATTTAAAAGCTAAGGTTCCAGCTTGTGATAACAGACAAACTGGAATAGGCCAAGCAGGACAGAGCACAGAGTGGACCCAGAACCCATGTCAAAACAGAAAGCCACCAATACTTGTCCTGCCTACTTGGAGATCTCTTATGGTCAGTGTAATACTATTCTGAGAGTTTCATTTAATGTAGCTGGATCTAGATCTAATTAACAGTAAGAATGCAATTCATATACAAGAAAAATGAACAGCCAATAAACACATGAAAAGTTACTCAAACTCAAATTAATACTGAGATACTAGATAATATCTAGCAGTCTGACAGAAATTTAAATAATTAATAATAACAACAGATGGCCTGGATATGGGGGTATACTCACATATTACTAGAAGACTGTGAATTTTGATAGTCTTTTTAAGACATTAAATGGATAATATTAACAGAATTTTTGACTCAAAAAGTCTTCTGGAAATCCACCTCATTCAAGGGAAGAAAAAAAAAATTAAAAATTTATGGATAAAGATCCTGTATTATATGTTGCATGGTTATAGTGGTAAAAATCAACAGAAATAATGTAAGTGATATCAACGAGAATATGGATGAACAACTATTACTGGATTTATTATGAAGGAATTAAAATAAATAAGGTATACTAGTTAATGTGGCAGAATTTCCATGAGGTATGCTTAAATAATGAATGTGCATTGTATGAGCCCAGGCTTATAAAAGTTAACAGTGATAACACCCGTGTATTAAGTGTGGAGTTTGAGTATGTTTGAATCAAAAAATATTTGTATTGTAGAATACAGAAAAAATGCATGCACAGACTGTGTAAAGGTCATTTACTATAAATATTGTATTATATTGTAATAATTATTACAAAGTAATATTGTATTACTCTACACACACACACACACACACACACTCACATATGATATAAAAGTATAATGGGACATAAAATTATAAGCTTATCACCAGGGATTACCTGGGGTAGGGACAGACTCTGATGTGGATAAAAAAGGGGTAGAGCTAAGAAAAGATTTTTTAAAAAAAAAACTTTCTCTCACTTGAAAGGGTTCTATACAATGGTTTATATAATACTGTCATTGGGGTGTGTGTATGAGAGAGAGAGACAGAGAGAGAGGATGATGTAGGACTAATCACCAAAACACTACTGACCATATCAGAATTACTAAAGATATTTTATAATTCAAAACAATATGTATTATTTTTATATAAAGTCTTTAACTTCAAACTGTATTATTTCATTTGTAAACAATTAAAACATTTGTAAACAATTAAAACATTTGTAAAGAATTAAAAAGTTACCTTACTACCCCCATTTTCCCTCTTTTCTAGAAGAAGGTAACTTTGAGCACTGGAAGCTCTGATGACATCAGTATTTATGCACTAGAGTATCTTTGCAGTCTCCAGGAGAGCAACTGAGGCCACAGCTTCTTAGAGTAGTGTATTACACTGGTTTGTTTTGTGATTTTTATTTATTTTTATTTATTTATTTTTACATTGAAACTACATTGAGGATCCTCTGCAACTACGTTAATAAATTTAAAAGAAAAATTTTACTTTCTCCTTTTGAAAAAATGATACATTTTAGTACTTTAAAACATTTCCAGAAACAAACAAGTGAACTAGTAAAGCCACATAATAGTTTATCCTTATAATTAATGGATGATGCATACAGCTGACTGCCCTGCATACATCGTTTCATATATCACATAAGATATAACAAAGTATAGCTTATTTATCGTTCATTAAGAGCATTTAAATCATGAGCAGTTAGAAGCCAGAAACCTAATTACTTACAATAAGCTTATTTCTCCAGAGATGTGTCAAATATTCCAGGTAATATAATAGGTATCTTCTTTACTTCCTTTCTTAAAATATTTTTAGAAAGACATTTATTTCCTGTTGAGTGCAAACCAAGGACCTAATAGGAAAGTGACATGATCCTTCATACTTGATGGTGGCTGGCTACTAGATGTGAAAATCAGCCAAGGAAGTGAGTTGTTAGAAGGAAACCTGTCTTAAATATTGACAATAGATAAAGGCAGAAGGACTGTTTGCAAACCTAGGAAACATGCTTACAAACTAATACTTTGTTTTTTAAAAAAGTGCAAAAGCTACAAAGTGCCCTAGCAACTGATATAATGAGTGACAATATATTTTGGACATGAGGATAAGGAAAATGATGTCAATTAAATAATAAACCTAAAAAACGGAGGTGAAATTCTCTTTGGAGGCTAAGTACAAGCGATATAGTACCTGTTACAAAGTACTGAGAAGATGAGACGACATGAGGGAAAGAGGGAGAAAGAATAATCATACGGCTACTCTGGAAGTTGGAAATAATTCCCCAAACTACAGTTGTGGCTGCTACCATCTAAAGATGGGTCTCTAACATGGGAGACAGAAGGGAAAAATGAAGAGGGGTGAACTAGAAGGAGGAGATGAACCATGAGAAACTAGGGCCTTTAGGACACAAACCTAGAGTTGTTTTTTTTTTGGTGGGGGAAGGATGGGTGAGCCCAGTGATGGGTATTAAGGAGGGCACATATTGTATGGAGTGCTGGGTGTTACAGGCAGACAATGAATCATGGAACACTACATCAAAAACTATGATGTGCTGTATGGTGACTAACATAATAAAAAAATAAAAATAAAAATAAAATGGCTTATTATATTGAGAATAAGAGAACACTCTACTTAAAAAATATATACATGCAAAGCCATTTGGAAAGGTCTATTTTGGCCACTGCTGGCCCACAGATTTTTAAAAACATACCATCCTTTATCTACTTCTTGTGGAGCTATTATCTCCTTGAATCTATAATATAGAGGTCATATTCTCAGGGTAGAAAATTTGGGGATTAATAATGGAGCTAACTATATTGGAATGAGCAAGAGACACAGATTTTTGAGACCATCTCCATCCTTCTGCTCTGTTTCATGTTATTACCATGAGCATTAAGTCTCATTAAAAGAAAAATTTCCTCAAAAAAGTCCCACTACAAAAATAAAAAGTGATTTCCCTCAGTAATATCAGTACAGTAGGGATTTTAGGAAACCCTTTAACCTTTAAATAAGACTGGGCCCCTACCAGCTAGGTGGCAGGCACTATTTGCAAAGCTGGGGCAAGTTTCTCCAGAAAGCTATATATGCTTCGAAACAGTATCCAAAAGGTCCAGGGATCAAGGGGTGGAAATGGAAGTGGAACTACTCTCTGTTGCCCTTCATGACTCACTAGCAAAACTTCTGCTTCCTGTTCCCATGACTTTATGCTCAGAGAGCCTAGAGATCTTAGTTTCAGAGACAAAAATGCTTCCATGAGGAGACACAACAATGATTCCATTAAACTGTAAATTAAGATATCACCTGTCCATTTTGGGCTCCTCATGCTTCTGAATCAACAAGCAAGGAAGGAAGTTACAGTGCTGGCTGGGGTGACTGGTCCTGATACCAATGTGAAACTGGACTGCTGCTCTACAACGGAGGTAAGGAAGAGTATGCCTGTGATATAGGAAATGCCTTAGGTAGCTCTTAGTATTATCATGAGCTGTGATTAAGGTCAATGAAAAACAGTAACGCTACCATCGAGGCAGAAAACTACTAAGGGCCCAGATCCTTCAAGAATGAATCACCCCCACCAGTGAAGTACCATGACCATCTGAGATACTTGCTGAAGTCAAAGGGAATACAGAAAGAGTAGTATAAGAAAGCAGTTACAAAAACAAGCTTACAACTAGGTGATTTGTTACAAAAATAGGGATTGCAATTGGCATAAGTATTCTCCCCTTATTTTGTGGTGTTTATGTTTAATATATATACATATATTAAACAAATAACTTTTTTCTTTCTTGTTTTCTCTTCCTTTCTTATTCCCTTATCATATGACAGAAGTTGTACTGACTTTATATCAATATTAAGCATTATTCATTTTAAATCATAGCATTTGATTTATAAGATGTCATGGAAGAGTAGACCTTCAAGGACTTCACACGCTCATCTGGAGAAGGGACTAGTGTTTTCATTTGTATACAATATAGTTGTATCATCTTAAAGTAAAATTATGACCTTGTTATTGTGTTTATGTGGATTCAGTATGGCTTAAGGAGATGTATACAGGTGTCACGTTGACAACGGATGGACTTGTGATTGTTAATTTTGTGTTGACTAAGCTAAGGAATGCCAAAACAGCTGATAAAACATTATTTCTGAATTATGTCTGTAAGGCTGTTTCTAGAAGGCATTAGCATTTGAATTGGTAAACTGAGCAAAGCAAATGGTCCTCCCCACTGTCATTAGACATCACCCAATCCACTGAGAACACAAATAGAACAAAAATATAGAATAAAGGCAAATCCCATCTCTGTTTGCACAAACACATCCATCTTCTGCTCTCAGACATGTGTGCTCCTGATTCTCACATGGGTTTTTAGACTGCCGTCAGGACTCATACCATCAGTCCCTTAATTCTCAGGTCTTTGATTCACACTGAACTATACCAGTGGCTTTCCTGATTCTACACCCTGCAGTCAGCAGAGTGTGGGATTTCTTGGGTTCCTTAGCCACATCAACAAATATCTATAATAAATCTCTTCTTATACTTATTTCTCTCTATATATATAGCCTGGTTATTTTTCTCAGTTGGACCTTAAAATAATTGACCCCATGACAGAACAAAATTCAGAACCTTAAAGGTTTAATGTACCATGACATACAGCAAATTGGAAATTGTTTCTAATCATGAACAAGTTAAGTACATCTGAGGACTAATTTAAGAAACACAAAAATTACCTCAGATTGAAACAGAATCTCAACATGGCTATCTAAACATGTGGAGGCTGGCTTCTAGAAAGAATCTCCTAATACAAAAAGGTGCTAGACTGTCCATATACCTGGATTGGAAAGGTGGAGGATTAAAAATAAATTACTCTCCATGAAAAAGAATCTTCGTTCATAGAAATTAAGGTGAAAAGTAAGCCTCGTCCAGCTCAGGTGACACTAATGTAGCTCTGAAGACCAAATTTCTGCTTACAATCTCAACCAGAAATGCACTACCTTGTGCGCCAACTCGATGCCAAAAATGCCATCTAAAATACCTCTTTTCAATGTGATGAATGCACCTCAGAACCTTGTGCTACCAAATCACTTATGTGCTATGCAGCTTTAGAGCTGAACATCTCTATGCTCCATTTTTCCACACTCATCTGAATCATCTACTGCCCATAATTATGGGCTCCACTTAGTTATAGAGAAAAAGGGGGAATTAAATATTAAGGCTGGTTCCCGGGAGAGTCAGATTTGTAAATACTGTACTTCCCACATATAATAAAAGATAGAAAAAGATATTCAATCCTTCACAGCCCCAAAGAATGAAGCAATACTATCATTAACATTGAGGCTAATTCTAAGCACAGGCCAAGAAGGGAATAAAAATGAAAGTTTGTCTCTAGGAGGATCAAATTTGAAAATGCCACCAATTCTCACATATTAAAGTATTATAAAGATGTGCATTCCTTTCTGGCCCCAGAGAAAGGAACAGCATCAATCATCCACACTTAAGTAATTCAGGGATAGGCAAAAGGAAGTTATGTTCTTAATTCAGGTGCCTTCCTTTTTTCCTGCTTCAGAGAAAAGACTTGGGACTGAACAGAGGAGAAAGCACTCTGATGTGAAAGACACTCGACACTGATACACGAGTTTTAATTCAGGTAAGAGTTGAGTATTCTGGAAAGTCAAAGAGGGACTTATATATTGTTTGCAGTGTTTTTTGCAAGGTAGAGAATATATTACTCCCATTTTATTTAAGAAACCAAAATACATGAATGTCAGAGCCCTCCAAAGAAAAAAAACCTACACTATTAGGGTGTGATACAAAAACAACAACAACAAAAAAGCAGACATAATGATGCTGATAAAACACTTTGACATCTATTGTACACCTCACAGTAGCATCTTAGAGAAGGGAGTGCACTGATTTCCTAGGGCTTTTACAATGAAATGATCATCAAATCTGGGGCATTTACTCTGGGAAATGTGCACATTATTCTAGATAAGTATTTATAAATAGTCATTCTCCTACAGGAAAGATGACAAGGAGCAAAAACTGAAGCCCTTTTAAAAAAGCAAACACTTTAGCCGAGAGAGAACATGGTCTTACTATCAACATTCTGAAGGCCATTCTGTTTAATGGGGAAAAAAAAAAAAAAAAAAAAGGTACTTAGAAAGATAACTGTAATGCCATTTTTTAAAAGCAGAAAATGTTTTTATTTCATGGACTTGGAGCATAATTTGATTTTTCAAGGGGAAAAGAAAGAAAAAAATCCAATGCTAGTTTGTAGAAAAGTTTCTTCTAAGGAAAGACTTTTGAAATAATATTCATTAAATTAAATTTCTCATCATAAGATAATCAGATGGTACATAAGTTAGACTCATCATCATCAAATATCACTTCCCATCATCTGTATTAAAAAGACTGGAAGAAATTAATTTAAGTAATTAAAATAATTGAATTATTTAATTGCTTGTTAAATAACAATATTCCATTTGTGGATAAATACAGACATCATCATCACCTTTGAATGGCTATACTGCAGTCTTAAAATATTCCTAATTTTTAAATTTGTTTCATTTCTTTCTACTTGAAGTTTTACCGGAAGATCTAACAGATATTCCAATAATTAAGTCAGACACTGGAAGTTGACAGTGGTATAAGTGCACTATGATTTGCAGAGCTAACTGGCTTACGTAGAGTCTACAAAAATACACTCTGAACTATTTCAGCTTGAAAGGGAGCTGTTTCACCAAGTTCTTTCTTTCTTCATTTTTATTTTGTAAAGATTTTATTTATTTATTTAACAGAGAGAAAGAGATCACAAGTAGGCAGAGAGGCAGGCAGAGAGAGGAGGAAGTAGGCTCCCTGCTGAGCAGAGAGCTCAAGGCAGGCCTTGATCCCAGGACCCTGAGATCATGAGCTGAGACGAAGGCAGAGGCTTTAACCCACTGAGCCACCCAGGTGCCCTCACCACGTTCTTTTTATGTCTCAATTGACAGATAGAAAACTTATACATTTAAGTAGTACTGTATATCCCCTGGTCTCAGGGATTACAATGGGAATTAATGTGATTAGGCTTATAAAACACACTGAGCCCTTAGAAGCTGGCCTTTTCATAATCAGGATTTTAGTTAACAATTGTATCCATGTGTCTACATTGACTTAATTTAGAAGCACAGGCTGTCCATGTTGGATTTAGTGTTTAGTCATTCTCCTGTAAGACCCTCAAACGAACTCTATCTTCACCTTAGAAGCCACCTTCACTTCTGGGGCCTCCAAAATTTCCTCTGATTTTTTGCAATCATTCTTGTGAACTACACCTGCAACTCTTGTAACTCTCATTTGAATCAACTTAGTTTCTTTTGGTGTCATTTCAAATAAACAGGTTCCTTTCACTATAAATTCTTTATCACTTTCCTTCTCCACTTTTTTGCTTTAGCAGAAACTTGGCATTTCCTACACTTCAACAGCCACCTTGCCCAAGTGCCCATTATGAAAAGGTCATATTGTCTCTACTCGCTCCTGATTATGTGTGAAATGTCATGAGGGCATGATTCTTCCTAGCCAGGTCACTTCCCATTTAAAATATTGACAGTAGAGCAAAATGAACAGACTCTGCAACACCTTGAGGACCTGGAGGGAGTTAACTTCTCTGAGCTGTGGTGTCCTTATCTGTAGATTGAAAACCTCAATTTTTCTAGGCTTCACTGACTTGCATTTACAAATGGAGTCATGTTAATAATCACTACCAAGATCTCACCTATATTCTCCTTCATCTGCTCCCATAACATCTCTACCCATCTTCCAAATCAGTATAGAATCTTCATGTGAGTTACATCTACTCCTGGCAAGACTGTTCTCCCTGACATTGGCACTGCTTTGTTTGGTTCAGTTTCAATAAACTGCATGGCCAAGGATCACTTACTTTAAGGTAGGAAGCTTGTTAAAATGCAGTGTCGAATCCACAGATCTGGGGTGGACCTTGAGGTTCTGCTTTTCTAAAACACTCCCATATAATGGTGATACTGCTGGTCCAGGGGCTCAATCTGAGAGGTCACAGACTTTCATATTAGTGTGATAAACTCAATTTTTCCTTCTGGTGTCTCAGATATTATTAACATTGCCTTGAACCTTCTCAATAATGACTGGTCTGTGTTGAAGGAGTTTATCTCTCCATCACATTATTCATTTTCCTAAGTATTACACCAATTACTACAGCAATCTTTCTTCCTGCCTGTAGAACACACATGTTAACATATAGCTAAACTGGGGGAAAGATTCCATCTATCCCATCAGAAACTCCCATTTGAAAACTAACGGTTTTTGATGAACCGACTTTGGCCTGGCATCTTCTGTTGTAGGAGACATCATTTCCCAAGAAAATCCTTAATCCTCCTTACAAATTATCTTCACTGTGTTTTGCCTGATGAGTTCACCATATATTACTGGCCTGAACTTTAGTAGTTGGAAACAGCTTAAATACATTAGGTCTCCTATATTATAATTATTACTTTCAAGAGTTTTTATGTGAGTAAAAACAAATGCACATCATATGGTTTACAATGTTTGTTCAAAAGTGTTATCCCGGGTGCCTGGGTGGCTCAGAGGGTTAAGCCTCTGCCTTCAGCTCAGGTCCTGATCTCAGGGTCTTGGGATCCAGGCCCACATTGGGCTCTCTGCTCAGCGGGGAGCCTGCTTCCTCCTCTCTCTCTGCCTGCCTCTCTGCCTGTTTGTGATTTCTCTGTGTCAAGTAAATGGATAAAATCTTTAAAAAACAAAAAGTGTTATCCATTTTTACTGTCCATCGATACTTAATAAGCACTTGAAGTGATTAGCATTCAATAAACATTTCCCTTAACAGCCATAGTTCTACAGTAGCAGCTAGCTGATTAGCAAGTCCTAAATTTAAAAATGTGTTTTTAAATATAGATCCAGCAGATATACATGGAATACCAAATATCTATCAGGGATATACCAGGGAATAAAGCAGATAAAAATCACTTCTCTCATGGAGACTACATTCTGGAGGGAGAATTAGAATCAAAAAGTCATTCTTGTTTTGTTTTTGTTTTTCTTAAGATTTTATTTATTTATTTGACAGAGAGAAACACAGCCAGAGAGGGAACACAAGCAGGGGGAGTGTGAGAGGGAGAAGCAGGCTTCCCGCGGAGCATGGAGACCAATGCAGGGCTCGAACCTGGGAGTCCAGGACCATGACCTGAGCTGAAGGCAGATGCTTAATGACTCAGTCACGCAGGCGCCCCTTATTCTAGTTTTTTATTTGCATTAGCTATAAGCAAAGTTTCCATCTACAGTAAGCCCTTCATATGTATACCAAAGACCCTATTGTCCGAAGTACTGCCATCATCTTCTCCAGTACAAAGAACAAAAGAGGTCAATCATCTTATATGCTAATCCCAACTCTCATGTTTTTGGGCAATTTAACTTTTTTTTTTAAAGATGTTATTTATTTATTTGACAGAGAGAAACACAGCTAGAGAGGGAACACAAGCAGGGGAGTGAAAGAGAGAGAAGCAGGCTTGCTACAGAGCAGGGAGCCCAATGCGAGGCTTGATCCCGGGATTCGGGGATCATGACATGAGCTACCCAGGTATCCTGATTACTGCCAACCTATTATGTGTTGCCAATCATCTCCAAATTTATAAGTCATGAACAGTAAAATAAAATGATTTAGGAATTGAAGGAGTTTAGGGATCATTAATCCAGCTTCTCTCATGGGATCTGGCACAGAGTAGGCTCTTAATAAATTTTGCTGAATACAAAAAAAGAGAGAGAGAAAGAGAGAAATTGATTTCATAGAGAATAAATAATTATTTATCAATAGCTGAACAAAGACTAGACTCCAGCCTCCAAAATCCTCCCCAGTTCTCCTTGCTCTCAATTAGCCAGCTCAGTCCTTGTTCGCTTCCGTGTTCCTATAGCACTGAATCTCAAACTTGGCTGCAAAAGAGAACCACCTGAGGAGCTTTAAACATACAGATTCCTGAGTCTCAAGTATTCTAAGAGTTCTCATCACCACGAAAAAAATTGTTTTTATACCTATCTGAGATGATGGAAGTTCACTTACTGTAATAAGCATTTCACAATATCAAGTCATTATGCCATGCACCTTAAATTTATACAGTGTTATATGTCAATTACATCTCAATAAAACTGGAAAAAAGGAGAAAAATTACAACTCTCTTGCACAGGATTGTTAATTCCCACCCCAACTCCAGCATCTGTAATTTCCCCAGAAATCAATAGCTTAAATATGTGTTAATTTTAATAATTTACTAATTTCTCTGGCTTTGTTCCCTGCCTTAAGCAATGATATAGATTAATTCTCCTATAGTAAAACCCCATCATGGTTATTTTAACTTAAGAAATATTTTAATAACTCACATTTTTTAGGATATAAAATGAAATCTTATAAACATACTAATTATATAAGATGTAAATGGACCAACATTTCATTTAAAATACAAAGACTGAAATACTGTTTAAAAACTATATTCTGGGGCACCTGGGTAGCTCAGTGCTTTAAAGCCTCTGCCTTTGGCTCAAGTCATGATCTCAGGGTCCTGAGATTGAGGCCCGCATGGGGCCTGCTCAGCAGGGAGCCTGTTTCCTCCACTCTCTCTGCCTACTTGTGATCTCTCTGTCAAATAAATAAATAAAATCTTTAAAAAAACAAAATTATATTCTGTCTATAATAGCCATGCCTTTAAGAGGAGGACATAAAAAAGTAGAAAATAAAGAGATGGGAAAAGATAACTTCCTCAAAAAAACAAAACAAAACAAAAAACTAGTGAAGCTATAGTTACATCGGAAAAATACATTTTATAACAATATCCCCTAAAACAGAGGAAAATTTAATGTGACAATACACAAGGAAATACTAAAATTACCAAAATCTATGTTTTATAGCCTCAAAATGTTTAAAGAAAAATTACAAAACTCAAGGAGAAATATACAAATCCATGATTTTAACACATCTCAGGGTAATTATAAGATTATCAAACAAAATAAATAAGACTTCTGCTTCCCACTGGAAGTAGAAAGTTCTAAAAGATTATTGACTTCTTAAAGCAAAAAATAGTGTATTTTGGAGTTTTTGGAACATGTTCACATAATAATTGTCACTGACAGTAGTAAATTGTTACTGACAGTAGTAAAGAGTATCTGATAAATAATATAATGATTATTAAAGACAGATACCAAAGGTGAATATTGAAAATTCTAGCACAATCACTAGATGTGTACTTGCAGATGGAAAGGCAATAGAGAAGATAAAATGGACTATTTTAAAATATTCAGTTAATATGGGAGAAGAATTAACAAAGAAGAAATGAAACGGATGCAAAGCTTCTTGGCAACTTTCACCTTAGCAGAGCCTCCAAACATGGAGCGGGCCGGTGCGAGGATAACGGAACTAGCAGTGGTTCAAATGCCAGTCTTCTGCTGTTCTTACAAAAATATAGTAGATATTGGTGCCTGGGTGGTTCCGTGGGTTAAAGCCTCTGCCTTCAGCTCAGGTTGTGATCTCGGGGTCCTGGGATCCAGGCCCACATCGGGCTCTCTGCTCAGTGGGGAGCCTGTTTCCTCCTCTCTCTGCCGCCTATCTGCCTACTTGTGATCTCTCTCTCTCTGTGTCAAATAAATAAATAAAATCTTTTTTAGAAAAAAAAATATATATGGTAGATATTTTTGAATGGATGTTTCCATTTGTTGTATTACATTGTTGGTTAATTTCTGTAGACCTTATCTTTTTTTAAGTTTATTTACTTATTTAAGTAATTGCTACACCAGACAGGGGGCTCGAACTTATAAACCCAATATCAAGTTGCATGGTCTTCTGACTGGGCCAGCCAAGTGCCCCAATTTCCACAGTCTTTAAATGATATTTTATAATTTTCATGTAATTTGTTTGGCAAAGGAGTTAGGCCAAGCTCCTTACTTCATATTCCTGGAAGTTAATCATTAACTATCAACATGCAGCTGAGCTCTCAAATATGAGATCAGGACCTGAGGCGAGATCAAGCATGGGATACTTAAAGACTGAGCCACCCTGGTGCCCCTGTTTAAGTTTTTTTTTTTTTTTTTTTTTTTTAGTAATCTCTACACCCAACATGGAGCTTGAACTCATAACCCCAAGATCAAGAGCCGGTTGCTCTACTGACTGAGTCGCCAGGTATCCCTTCTAGCATTCTTTTTTAAAAGTGCTAATTTCATTTTGTCAGTTGTGGTAAAAAATAAAAAGAATTACTCCTTTAGGTCTTCATCTAACAAGATACAATAAAAACAGAATCCTAATAATCTCATAACTTAACTCTTAAAATGCAGCAGATCTTGCATTGAAATCATAGGGCTTAAGAAAATCATAAAATATACTTATATAACATGACGGAGCATCTATTATTGATCAAATTGAGTATTATTACTATGGTTCCTACTTACTAAACAGGCACAGATAGAAATAATAAATTAAAAATGGTTCCTAATATATTTGTGGGCCTACCACTTCTACTGGAGAAAATACACATACTCACATACCCCAAATTCTACAATTTCAAAGGCTGTGCTGCCCTTCTGAAGTCCATTCACAAAGCCAACTGAAAGGATTCTTGTATTCAAGAAACATCCAATGAGCATCACGTAAAAACAGAAAGACATTTGGATTGCCAATATGATGAAAGGATTGAAGGTTGTAACTTTTTTCCAGGTTGGGTCCATAAGATATATATATACATAACATGTAAGAAATTTGGTACCATATTGATTCTGTCTCTTTGTAAAAGAAGTCTGAGGGGCGCCTGGGTGGTTTAGTTGGTTGAGCGACTGCTTTCGGCTCAGGTCATGATCCCGGAGACCCGGGATCGAGCCCCACATCGGGCTCCCTGCTCGGCAGGAAGCCTGCTTCTCCCTCTCTCTCTCCTCCTGCTTGTGTTCCCTCTCTGGATGTGTTTCTCTCTGTCAAATAAATAAAATCTTAAAAAAAAAAAAAAAGAAGAAGAAGTCCGAGCACCTAGGCATTAGATGGAATCAAATAATTAAAACATGATCTCTATTCCTGAGAAGTATCTGATTAAGAACTAAGTGAAATTTTCAGTCTGGTGCTATTAGGTGTCTGGTTGAAGTGCACAGAGATATCTGTATTGGGAAGAAGTCACTTAAACTGATCTGAAGGAAGGATAGAATTTGAATAACTAGAGATGAGGAGGAATAGGATCTTACACAGGAAACACAGATGTACCTAAGACAGAAGTCAAATGCAACCTTGACTCTTCAAGGAAGAAGGGAATAAAAATAGCTGATATTTGTAGAGTGGTTACTATATGCCGAACACATTTCTAAAGCATGTGACATGTGTCAACCTCATTTAATCCTAACAGTATCTAGTAGGGATAAGTACACTTTATCATCCCAATTTCACAAATAAGGAAACTGTAGCATCCAGAGAAAGAGAACTCACCCTTGCTTACCTACTAAATCTAGCTAAATCTAGAACTTGAAAATGAATTAAACCTCTGGCGTTCAGAAAGACTAGTATTAGGAAGACAGGAAATAAGTCTCTGTAGACCTTGCAATGTGGCCAGAGGCTGAATAGATTTTGAATCAAGATTTGACTCTGAGGTATTTTCTCTCTCATGAACACATTATGAGATACTGGAGCTTCCTCAGTTTGGAAATGATATGATAAGGTGATGCTTTAGAAAGATTTATTTAACAATCTTGTTTGAAGAGAGGTGGATTGTTGAAAGAGGTACTGGAGTGAAAGAAACAAGGATCAACTTCCTCAAGAGAAGTGAGGAAGAACAAGTACAGATGATGAGTTAAAGCATCTGGTATCTAAGATGTAAGAGTAGCAAGCAAGATGTTAGGAGTGGGGGGAACACTTTAAAGAGGAAAGTGCTACTTAGTTGCCCTTCATTTTTAAGGTAAAATAATTATTAATTTCCCATTAAGATAATATTTTAGACTTTAGGAAAAAAGTCCAAATTCTCATCATAGGCTATTATCGTATTAAAAACTTGATTTCTTTTTGAATTATCAATTTTCTTGATAACAGAAATACCTTTAAATAACTTTGTCAAATATTCTAGACATATTTTCAAAGTATTCTCATATTAGAAAATGAATTCCCTTTGTAGCAAAGAATGACCTTTACAGACTAATAATAAATTAAAAGAAAAATAGATATTAGTATTTTTAGTTCCAAATTCTCATGTTCCATTTTGCTAACATTTTGTCCTTGAGGCAGTTCAAAGTTTTTACAAAATAATAAAAGAGAAGGTTTTAAAGCTAAAATAGAATATATAAGAAATGATAACTCAATGTAACAGAGTTTGTCATCATTGAAGGAATACTGGCTGGAAGTTAGAAAATAGAAAATTTATTTCTCCCACTACCGTGCTTTCTGACATTAAGCAAATGTAATCTTCCTAGGTCTTTATTTTGCTATTGGCTGAAATAAAAATGATTCAAATTTAAGGACTATTCCAGTGAGGAATTAGAACTTTATAACTTAACAAAATATAACCAAACATGAAATTTAAAACAATGAACTTCAGAGGCCCAAAGATCCACTGTGTCAAAATAATGAATGAAATTAATATTGTTACAGATGGCTTGAAACATAAGTTCTAGAAATATAATTTATTTTGAGTTTCTCAAAGGGATACTTCCCCTAATTAACATTTTTATTCAATTTATATATATTTTGAATAGGTAATGCATCTATGCTATTCATAAATCAAAAACATACACAAAATTATACAGTAAAAAGTTTCCTTCTAATCCCTGTGTTCATACATCCAGTTCCCACCCCCAATAATACCTATTTGAATACAGAAATACATATTTTTATTGGACTGTATTTTTGCTTTATGCTATTTATTTCACATACCATATAGCAACTTCTTTCTTTTTCTTCTTCTTCTTTTTTTTTTT